>VZTV01033968.1:0-13315 GCA_013400875.1 Anhinga rufa | reverse complement strand
TGCCCATAGCCCCTTGTCCTATTATCGGGTGCTACTGAGAAGAATCCAGTCCCATCCTCTTGAAAACCACCCTTCAGATACTTACAAGTACTGATGAGATCCCCTCTCATTCTTCTCTTCTCCAGGCTGAACAAACCCAGGTCTCTCAGCCTTTCCTCATAAGGGAGATGCTCCAGTCCCTTGATCATCTTGGAGTTCTCTGCTGGACTTGCTCAAACAGTTCCCTGTCCTTCTTGAACTGGGGGGCCCAAAACTGGACACAGAACTCCAAATGTGCTCTCACTAGGGCAGAGTAGAGGGGCAGGATAACGATGTTGAACCAAAATGTTCCTTGTCTTCCAGGAAGACGAAACCTGGAATATCTGCCCAATTTCCAAACACACACAAAAAGAGAAAACTGCAGCCCTGAGCACAGAGCTGCTGATACTGTGGATTTTTATTACCATGAGAACGACTGGCTTCATTCAGAAGGATCAGGCCCCAAGTGTGAATACATGCACAATCTGTAACTTTGGTTTTCATTCCTTATGGTATTTTTAGCAAAATCTCTGGTAAACAAGACATCTCTCAGAACTAAAGCATCATCAGTTTTAGAAGGAAGTCACTACTATCAAAGAGAAGATGGAAGAAAAGTAAAACCTCCTTCTTGAAAATGAAAGATATCCCAGCAGAAATTCAACATTATTACAGCAGTCTCCAAGTTTGAAAGCCATCATAGGACTAAAACAAAATGCCACATGCTTCATTCAAAATCTGGGATAAACACCACTCTGTTTTTACTAGTGGGCAGACCCAAAAATATGTGTTTGCTTTTTGGTTCCAATAAGTATCTTCATTTACCTTATTTTCAATTAGTTGTTTAGTTGTCACAGGCTGACATTTCCAAAGCTATTATGAGGGTATGAACTCCCCTTCTCTGTGCAGCTTTGTCTGTCTCTACTTAGTTCCCAGCCTAGAGGCTACAAAGGTAGATAACAATCTCAGCTTCTCAGCCACAAATGTTAGCAATGGTGTATTGTTAAGTGAACAACAAACCAAGAATATTTGGATCCCATTATATTTCATTAATTTCTCTGAAATGTATTGCTCTCTCTAGGATCACTAAAACCTGTTGCTGAATGGGTGTCTCACTGGACTGGCCTCATTGTGAGTTAAAGTGGCAAAATTAAGCAAGTTTCTCTTTCAGACAAAGGTTATCTGTCATCTGAAACAGTCTGCAGTATCCTGCTTTATATAAAGTAGAGAAATTATTGCAGGAACAAAAATAACTTGCTCTTTGTACTCCTAGAATAGGCACTTGCTCTTTGTACTCCTAGAATAGGCAAGTTTCTACAAAACTGATCAAGACTTCTCACTGCCACTTTCTAGAGTCTATAAAAACTGTGCAATGTTACTTCATTCTTTGAAAAGCTCCTGGTAGGAGGGTACAGCAAGGTTAACATTCTGCTGTAGAGACACTGTAACTGACACTGGCTCATCTCTTGCTGGCAATTATGCTCAGAAAGAGTTCACACCCATGGAGGTATGGAAGAAAGGACAAGTATTTTTATTTTCTTTTCTTTGAAAGGAAGATGCGATAGTAGCTCACACAGCCAGACTGCCAACATTAAGGATCACTTCCTTAAAGTCTATATAATAGTTTTCTAATGAAGAGCCAGATAAAAGGAAGGATTGTCTCTAAAAATAGTATCCTCCAGCAATGGAGCCAGCTTTTCCTGACTAGCTTTTGTGAGGACACTTATATCAGAAAGACAGACTGCACAGCAAAAAAGCTCCTCATACCAATTAGCGCATCAGTGAATCAGCAGTCCAGGAAAAGACTAAGTCTGCGTCCTCTCCCCATACCACCCTGTATCCTCAGAACAAGCAGCACAGCTAAAGCTTACTTCTCATTGCTATGAAGAGCGGATCAGTCTTTCAGTGCGCAGAAATCCCTTTAAGCCAGCAAATGACCACTTGAATTAATTGTAACCTCACCTCTCATGTAAAACATGAGTATGTTCCAGAAAAACCTATGCAGAGAGACGCATAAGCCTCTTCCTCCCCTCCCACAGAGGAAGTTATTTGCAGCACCTGGACCAGTGAAATAATCTTGACAAGGCCCGTTTGCCCCTCTGCGTGGAGAGAGGATGCACCTGGCCTCAGCACGTTCTGGGCCAACAGGCAGTATTTCCCCAGCTCTTGCATGACAAATTGCCAGGCTGGAAAAAAATAGCTTGTCGTCAGGCTTCTTTTCTCATGTTGTGCCATTCTCGGCACGTTGCTAAATGGTCCAGTGGTAATTGTCACTACAGACAGTTGCTACACCAGGATACGAAAAAGCTGCCTCCACTTCATGAAACTTGTCCCTTGAGAGTCAGAGGCAATGGGATTTCACACTGGCAACATCACCCATCAACACGCCACTGCTACCAAGCAAACACAGTCCTGCAGCCTTTGCAGGAAGCAGGCTTCAGTGGGTTTGAGTTCACTCTTCCTTTACTGGATTTTTTCCTGCACTTCTGTGGGTAGGAGTACCTGCAGACCAGATCTTTGTTACACCCACTGACTGTCACACAGTCGTTCAGCTCACCTGAGCCAGCATAAGATTTTTTACCAACTGCATATGATAACTGGGGACAGAATAGTCCCACAAAGTCTCCCTCAACGTCCACTTTGGTTCTAGGGCATCCTGCTGTGTGCATGACCCAACCATTCATAGCAGTGCTCTTCTTCTTGATACTCATTTTAAATAAGTCATCATCTCATTGCAAGATGATGCACTGATTCAAAAGATAGCTAATGCCATTATCTGATTGACAAAAAAAATTCCTTACTTAAACATTGTGCTTGCTTTACCCACTTCTGAGCAAAATACTGTCCAATTCATATGTATTCTTTGAAATGAAGCAGTAAAATCTAACACTTTATGTCAAATATGACTAGATTAATGCTGCTTCCTTTACTTATATTCCCCATATTTCAGATATTGGAGGTTTTCACCTTGCCAAAATCTTGGTTTTGTTTGTTGCATAGAATGAACTTGTTTTCTTAATTCAAGTTATCAAATTTGGGCTGAGTTTACCAGAGTAGGAACCTATCCATGAACAACTGCTTAGTATACTTACTAGCTTCCTTTTCCATGTTCTTTCCAAACAAAATTACAAAAATAATTTTTCAGTTTAAGTTTTCCTGTAACATATTTTAAAAGAGTCAGTGGGGGGGCCCACACATGGAATTGTCTTTATAGCAGGTTTCTAACCTCAGTTTTCCAATCTAGATTAAGAAATCAATTTTTCAGGCAATGCTACAAAAAAATCAAGAAAACTAGTTTCTAAAAAACATTCCGACATTGTTTTAAACTGAGCTTAATTCTTCTGAAATTTGTAGATGCAATTTTGAAATCAGCACTATAATTTTTAAAAGCAGAACTACATACTCAGTGGTCAGCAGCAGCACACATTTTAACATTTTAGTTCTAGCATTCCACAGATGCTCTCAGTTATACTGGCTTTAGCTAAGAGAGAGTACACTGGCTTCTACATGTTCTGGAGGCTGTGGTCTCAAAAGTTCTGTTGTTTGTTTTTTTCCTTTTCTTTTCTCACTTACTTCATTATTTATCCAAATGGGGGAAAAAATGAAGAGAAAGACTATCCAAGAGGGAAGGGGTAGGGTGTGGCTGATGTATTGGATGATGACCCCTGGTCCTTTTATTCATTTTATTGCATCTGCTGCTTAAGATAAGCATTTTTATTAAAAAAAAAAAAGAGCTCTGTTATTTTTACATTACAATGTTAAAATATTTAGGCAATTGTATGCCCATTTCCTTGGTACATATTCTACTCTAACACTTCCTGCCTGTGATTTCTCTAGCTACCTCCAATCACAATTGTGATGCTGGCCAATTTCAACTCCATCCCCAGCCTAGGAGTTGCCTCATGGATTTACATGGCCAGATATACATACTACAGTGCTATATACTACCAGATATACATACTACAGTGCTACAGTTCCTACTTCTTTACAAAAGCTTTTAGCACCTCACATCTTACCTCTACTGAGCGTCAGTGCTGAAAGATTCCTTGCATTGCCTCCTTGTGTTTTGAAAGGAAGAGAAGTTGTTGGACATATTGTATCTATTCAGGACACCTGGCATCCCATATTTGCTCTGAAGAACACTGTCCAGAAGCAAATTAGGACAAAACTAGAGAAACTACAGGGTAGTCCTAGCTCATCAAACTAATACATTCCAACATCAGCTAGTTACAAACTGAGTAATAGTGAAAGTGCATGAACTATCTGTATCATACTCCTGTGCACTGGCTATTTAGGTTCTAATACTTGTTAATTTTTTATTAGTTGCTCTGGTACCTGGTACAAAGGGAAGGCTTGTGGCATGTTGCATATACTGATGTCTGCTTAGAATATCAGGGTCCCTGCGAGTTGAAAAATATTTTTCCCCTTTCTTTCCTTTTTACAACAACCATGTTTAAAGAAGTGGCCATTTAGTCACTGTATGTACAGGGACAGGAAGTTACAATCTAATTTTAACTTTGGAATGTAAAGACAAACTACAAAATTATATTTTATTTCTTTGAGGCAGATGGTACTTTATGAGTTCCTACAGCAAATCCTGGAATCATTTCTTTTGATGCTTAAGCATACAGGCTCCTTCATACTTCTTGCACTTGCAATGCCGATGTTTCCCCGTCACCCTGAGAAGCCATGCTGAAGTCGGCGGCAAAAGGTTTTCTTCTGCTTAATTGTATGCTTCCACATTACCTCGTGTCATGAAACTAAAAGCTAGACAACATCGACTACGTAACCTTGCTGCTGAGACCTTAAAGGAGGAAAATCCAAATACTAACCAGCAACTTCGTCATGAAATTATTTTTACTATGTTCAAAATAAATATTAATTATGTATTGTACTATCCTCTACTGCATACAAGAACAGGGAATGACCCTGCAAAGCCCAGGGCTTCTTTTTCTTACAAGAGTGATCAAAAGGCTTAAATTAAATTGCAAAAATTAATAATGTTTCTCTGTAAAAGTGGCACAAATATTAATAATGTTTCTCTGCAAAAGCATTTCTAGAAATGGAAGCTGACACATAAAGTGAGCTACCATCACCTCCTCCCCAAGATTTTCTTGCACCAAATGCAAACAAAATTACTGTTAAATTGGATTACAAAACTGTTTCCCTGTAATAAAATTCTATTGTTTTCCTAAATTTGAAATTAAGAAGCTGATCCTGCAAATCCTTGCACGGTGAGAAGTTTTCATTCTTACGACTGAACCTCACTACTTGTGCTCGCAAACGCCTACAAGACCTTCTTCAGCATTTAAACAGGCCTCTTGAATGGTGCAAGTACTCTCACCCTGGTAGAGTAACTCACTTAAGCATGTGTTTAACCTTAAGTAAAAAAAGAAGTAATTTTAAATAGCTCATTGGAATGACCTTTCTGTAACTATAACTCACATTTGAAGATAAGTATCGTATTCCCTGTAATTATGACATAAAAACAGACAAGTTCCCCCTTTCAGCTGTATTATTCTGGAACTAAACACATGCAACTGAAAGCAGATTATGGCACAGCCTGTCTAATGTGCACACAACAGATCTGGAGGCAGTGATCCAAAAGCCTATAAAGCTGGAACAAGGATGACATTACCTAGTATCTTCAGTGGATTCAGATGTAAACATAATTTTATTACAGTCACGATATTCAAACTGGCAATGACAACAGACTCATTGCTTTCTGCTAAATACTGTGTATCAGAAAAGCATTAGGAAGGAAAAAATAAGTTTAATTTGCAAAAAGTAATTATGACTGTGAGACTGTGACCTCTAAATATAACAACACATATTTCAGAAGTGACTTCTCCCACTTCCAATGCTTCTATCATAACAGATCCAAAAGAAAAGATCGGAGGCTAAGGAAATGCTCCAACAATTCTTTTTTTTGGTCATCACTATCTTCAAAGGTGCTTAAATCCAGCTTATAATTTTACAATCATTCTTCTAAACTGTTATTTTGTGCTCAACAAAACTTGCTAGCTGCTTCTAAAAATAAATTTCAGGTTTTGTCTTCCTTCAGATCAAATTCTTCTCTTGTATCAGAAACAGAACATGCAGATAGGAGAGCCACACAGTCCACCTTTGCTTTGACAGAGTTTTTTAACAGAAGCAAAACCAGAATGCTTCAACTGTATTTCTCTTGTGATTTTGCATTTATTACAAGTGCATGTGAAAACCAAAGCAATTATTTACTTTTATCTATTTCAGCCATTTCTGAGCATCCTAACTGATTCCAAACCCTTTAATTCAAATTATTTTGTCTTTGCCACACTATAATCTTTCTCCCCCACAGGATAACTGTCAGGATACAAAGAACATTCAGACTTCCTTATTCATCTGTTTATCTCTCAAAGTTCAACAGAGGGATGAAACAAAAAAAAAAAACAACCAAAAAAAACCCACCAAACCAAAACAAACCAAAACAAACAAACAAACAAACAAAAAAAACAACCAAAAAAAACCCAAAAGTGTCACAGTTCCTCTAAGTGGACTGCCTCAATGTACTCTATGCTGCTACAGTTTATGGCCTCCAAGGCTGTAAAAATACACAGCTTTGCATACTGATACTAGCTCTGTACCGGACAGCTGTGCCCATGGATTAGGCTGCAGATTCAACCCAAGGGCTCAGGAGATCTAAGCTTCTGTGGATAAAAAGAGCCTAATGAAAGAAACCTAACAGAAAAGAACATTAAAAAAATAAATTAATTCCCTTAAAAGGAATAATTTTGTTTTAAAATGGACGTACTTTACAATATATCATGCCATTTGGCCAGACTGGGACGCCACTTGCCACTCTTTCGCTGGAGCCAGTGGCACCTAACAAAAGTATTGCTCATCTTTGTCTAGAATAATATTACTTCAAACTAATCTCGTCAACAGCAATGCAAAGTTTACGCAGTACAGTGCTAAAGAAGAAAATTTAATAACTCTGGCAAAACATGAAATGAAGAGCAACGACTCAGCCATCAGGCTTGTAGTATTCGACTACTTTCAGCACTTCTAGTAATACACTACAGCTGTTTTCTTGGAAACAAAATAGGGAAGTCTGGTCAGAAATAAACACATTTTTAAAGACATTTTGTCAGGCATCAAATCTTTGACAACGTTAGGCACCATTCAGACAGAAGCCCTACGCTTTGCTTTGTTTAAAACCTACCACCGCGGTAACATACCAATATTCAGTTAAATCTATTTTTTTTTACTTAAGTTCTAGATTTAAGTTCCTCAAACGCCGGGCTAGCAGTATTTATTTTCAGAAACGCTGTAATACAGGAAGGTTTCGCCCTTGCGCCCCAGGGTGCCGCGTTTCCAGCCGGCCGCTCCCTCCCCGCGAGGAGCGCCGCCCGGTTGCGATCGCTCCTCACGGCGCTCCCGCGTCCCGCCGCCACCTCACCCGTCCCGCCGCTCGGCCGCCCCGCACCGCCAGGCACCCGGCGGGGCCGCCCCCATCTTGTTGCCGCCGGTCCCCCCCGCGCTCGCCGACACCCGCGNCGGCAGCGGCCCCGGCCCCCGCCCCCGGGGAAGGGGCGGTGGCGGTGGCGGTGGGCTCGCTGCCAGCGGGGCTCCGGTGCTGGCGGCCCGGCTCCGCTACTCACCGCTCCACCGCGGGTCGCTCGGCCCCACGCTGCCGCCGCCGCCGCCGGCGGGAGAGAGCAGGCAGGGAGGCAGCCCTCGGGCGGGCGGCTACGCCGCGCCGAGCCAAGCCGTGACGGGCCGTGCCTTGTCGGGGTAAGGCCGGGAGCGGGGCTGGACCCGCGCGTAGCGCCGCGGGTGCCGCCGCCGCTTCCTCGTTTTGTCTCGCAGCCGCGGCCACTTCCTCAACGGGGTGTCGGCGCTCACTCCCTCCTCCTCAGCGGGCGCAGGCCTGGCGGGAGAGCGCCGGACCACGACGACGCCCCTCCGGCGACGCTTCCCCCTGGTGCGAGGAAGCAGCCGTCTCCTCCGGAACCCGCGGCATGGGGCTGCCCAGGCCCCGCTGTGATGTGGGTGCCCTTGGTGCCCCGCGATGCGGCTGTCCTTGGGACTCCGCGGTGTCGGCCCCGCGGTTTGGGCCCCCGTGGCGGCGGCGGCGGCGCCGCGCTGGCAGCTGGCTTCGAAAGGCGGGCGCACCACTGCCCAGCACCACCGGGCTGGGGATGAAGGGTCGAAGTGTACCAAACGCGGGCAACAAACATATCAAGCTTTCCTCTTAAGGAGAAAAGGAGAACACACACTTTTGGCCAATATTGAAGCTCTGTGTCATTTACTGTACTTTGGTGAGAAAATGACTCTTGGAGGGTTTCCTTCTGGAGCAGTGCAGGGGCCTACCATGGCACAGTATCTCCCCCTCCTGTCATATTTCACTCAAAAAAAAACCCATATGTCAATCTAAAATACTTTTGTAGCAACTCCAGGTGTGTGTCCAGTGTGCCCAGACACTAAGCTGAAGGAAAGTCCCTCTTCAAGGCCTCCTCAGCACCCTGCACAATAAGGAATCAATCCTGCAGCAGATGACCCCAGACAGCCAAAAGGTGGCAACTATCCTTTGCCAGGGACTGCCCAAGGACGAACTGCTCCTGCTGTGGGTTATACAAGGCTGAGAAGTGGCACAACGGGCCTCCACTGTGGCCCGAGTGTGCAGGTCTCCTTTAGCTGTGACTGTGCTGCATGACATGGCATCGTGTCCCATGATGGGCAGTGCTAGTGGGAGGTAAAGCCCACTTCCTTTTTCCCCGTAATAAACCAGCGTTAACACTAATGTGGGATACAGGCGTTATTTTCAGTGGTGAAACACTGGCTCTCTTTCCTCATTGCAAAATGGACCATACACCCTTTATAGTTAATAGAGCCGCCAAAGTACAAAACTCTCATATTTCATATCAGTTAAAAAGGTCTCTGGTTTTGGTCTGTTTCAGTGAGATTTTTGGTCATTGCTGTAGTGGTGATATATTTCTTATTGGCACTACCTACATGTTAGAAAACAGGGAAGAACTTAGAAAACCTAATTCTTGGATGTGTTTTGATGGTACAGTTCTTTTCCTATCAACATCCAAGTGTGAACAGAGCATAATCTGCAGGAATTATCTTTTGGAAAATCATTATTGAGCTATGAACTATTTTTTAAGGAGAAGTCTCATCTTAAATGGGTGAAAGAACCACCAATATTGCATGGCTCTAGATTATACATGAGCAATTTTACTGGACCTGGCTGGGATGGCATTAACTTTCTTCATAGCAGCCAATATGGTGCTGTGACTTGGAATATGGCTAAAATAATATTGTTAACACACTAATAATTTGGGTGTTCCTGGACACTGCTTGCACAACTTTGAGGCTTTCTCCATTTCACACTCTGCCCCTGTCCCCAGCCCGTAAGCTAGAGGTGGACAAGAAGTTGGGAAGGGGCAGAGCCAGAACAGCTGCTCCCAACTGACCAAAGGGATATCCCACACCATCTCAGTATGACTTGATGACATGACTCCCCATCTCAGCAGTCAAAACTGGGGGTAGATGAAGAAGGGTGTAGGGTTGGGTGTGTCATCCAAAGTGGCCACTGCTCAGAGATTTGCTGTCATCACTGTGCTTGTGGGAGGTGGTGGGTGTCCAGCTATGCATCACTTGGGTTTTGGGTTTTTTTTACCCTTTCCTTCACCTATTAAACTGCCTTTATCTTGACACATGAGTTTTCTTGCTTTTGATCTTCCTATTCTGTCCTCAGTCCTGCTGGGCAGCGGGAATGAACAATTGGCTGCATGGGTGCTTGGCTGCTGGCATGGGACAGCCCATTATAGCAGTAGAGGGGAAATCCAGTAAGGGCACTAAATATTTTTTTATGCTGTCCACAGTTTACTTTTTTTTTATTATTTAATGTAAGATTTAATACAACTAAGTGTGTTAGGGAGTTCTGCTATACTGATTTTTGGTAAGGGACTCACAACAGTGGAATATATTGTTTAATGTGTTACATGTAATGTTTTGTCTGGCAAAATTTGACCGGAGTATATCTGGGGTTTCTCAAAAGATTCAGTAAATTCATGGAATCTCCTGCCCAGTATGAATACAGAGAGTAGAAACCAATAGTTCGTCCGTAGCCTCCCACTAGCTGTGCTGTATGATAACTACAATAATTAACTTTGTAACCCTCTGTACTTTTGGGGAAAATCTGAGGGAGTTTCAATGTTCTTGTTATTGCAATACAATTTGAAGGACCTTTGCTTTCAGGAGATGTGACAGTTTGCTTAAGACCAGGGTGCATCTATTGTGGTGGCAGGCTTTGCAACTACAAGACCATGTGCCTTGCCAATCAATGCTGGCAGAAGAGGAGAGAGGTGGAGCCTGGATTATATGCCTTGTCTATTTCTGGTAAAACTTCAACCCTGAAGTTGGACTTAACTTTTACTGTAGACAAAGTCCAGATTTCTCCCTATATAAAAAAACTGAATAATTTCTCACGTACCATGACACTGTTACAGTCATCAGCTGCTCTGGTGGTTCCACATGTGATCTGCCAGTTTTTTCTGCATAGTGAAAGCAATTTGGATGACCCATTGATCTCACAGGACCCAACATATGGAAACAGAGGCATATTGCTGTTGGTAATGATGAAATTTACACCACTGGTTTGTTTCAAATCTATTTTTTATCCTATCATGAATCACAATAGATATGATTAAATGATTTAAAAGAACATTCCCAAATCTAATTTCTTTACTATACTGACTCAAGGATCAATATAATTTATCAAAAGTAATTGTGTAACCAAAACTCTCCAAACTTCAGAAACTTGGAGTTATGAAGTGCCTATTCTGCTGCCTTCCCACTATCTATCTTCACTGTTACAGGGAATAGATGGTTAATAGAAAATACAAGTAGGTATGTTGATATAGACCTTTCTTCAGCTAAGCTACCATGCTGGAGCATTATTATTTATTTAATTCTCCAGAGGGAATTTTTAGGTTGGTTTCTGGCTTACCAGTGTAGTGGAATTTGCAGAGGTACTTTTGCAGACATAGCTTGCACTGGTAGAATTCTGCTCCAGAGCAAAGGGTTACTCTCAAGGTAATTACCGGCTGAAGCTGAGCATTTTTTAAAATGCCATGTCTGTTTCTACTGTAGGGAATGCTGTAAGTTAAACTGGTGCTTTGTTGTCTCACTGAATGTTGAATTCTCTAAAATACAGAGCAACAAAATATATAACACCACAGACAATCATATTTGAGGTTCAAATTCTTGATACTTGCCATACCTACAGCTAAAAGTCAAGGGTCTCTATGATAGAAGCAATTAGTGTCAGTAAGATGGGACTCAACATCTGTACAAAGAGAAGAGTGCATAAGTGACTCATTGTGCCTAAGGAATATAAAATTTCTGCACAGTTCTTTGAATTAAGTCATGGTTTGAACAAAAATACATGCTATTTGGGAGTTATTTATTATCTACTTCATTTTAATTTTGACAGAAGCAGTGATTCAGTGTTAGCACAATAGCGGTAAAAACATTTAGAGAAAATCAAAAGCCAGTAGCATGAAAGCACAAAAGCATATGTCCTGTTACAGTCAGAAATAATTGCACTGGATCAGAACCTTCAAAAAGCAAGGACCATAATCTCATATCCTTTGGCCTCTTCCTGTTATCCTGTTATAGGAGTAGCAAGGATCCCTATTTTACTTAAGAAACAGAAAATCTTCATATTTCATTAAGAAATAATAAGATATTTAATACACTGTAAAATACCGGCTATTTGTGTTTACTTAGGGATTTCATTTACTTATAGCTGAATTTAAGTGGAAAACAGTAGTGTCAATCTCTAGGAAAAACTGAGTACTATTACACAGAAATTAAGTGGGGGAGATGTGCAGCAAATTAATTGGCCTGCCTGCTCATCGTGAGAATCCATAAATTATAAATTTACAAATTATAAATGTTTTGGTTATATACTAATTTACTGTTTTGACTAGAAATGTCAGTAGCAATATTCTTTGCTATATGAAGTTAAGAGTAGTAATTAGAAAATTAAGGGCCATCTTTATCAACTCGGACTAAATGTAACGATATCTGCATTATTTCATGTGCATATAACTATAATAACAATTTAAATACCATAATTTTGCCATATTTCTCACCTTTTCCGGCTATTTTTACCTTAAAACAAAAAATGGATCACATTCATTATGTACATCTGTGATAAAACTGTTGATATTTTTGCTCACTAGTGATTAAGAGTAGTCTCAGGATGTATTCATTACACATGAAAGATCATGATGAGAGGAGGGATGATGTCTACATTTTTAAATTTATGTTGGACAATGCAGGCTAAGATTGTAGATGAGCTGAGAAAAGACGTTTTCTGAACTTACATGACTTTACAAAATATGTAGTTACATTAAAGTGAAGGTGTAGGCTTGGGCCAGTCTGGTCTTTATGACTTCATATACCACACGCCCATGCCTAGATATCAGTTCTAGCTTTAGTTTTTATAGCAACAATGTATCTGTGTAAACCTGTATTAAAAAATGATGCATTGTTTGAGAACAATGGCTGAAAGAAGCAAAAGCATATACAATAGCAAGTTATGATAGGACAAGAAGCAGGGCTTTTTTAAAGTAAATTGTTCTTTAAAATAATTGCCTAATTGTAGCACAGAAAATAGCAAAGGCAGCAGGTAACAAGGAGCTGATAATCAGACTTTTAAGAAGTCTTGAGCAAAAGTCTTAAGAATAATTTATTAGCAAAAGAATGGGTAAGCTCTGCTTTGGATAAGAACTATCATAAAGGTAAAAATAAAAGAGAATACATAATCTCCTTTTAACTGGCATAAGATGAGTAACTGTAGGGGAAGATTCTGTTTCAGCACCATTTCCAGAAGCATTTCAGCCTCTAAAATATTGGATCTGTAGCCTTCTGAGAGCCATCTTGGACTGCCTCAATCAGCAAACAAGAACAGTGTTGGAAGCCAGTATGTCAGAGCTGAGGATTTGTATTAGCATAAACTCTTACCATCTACATAAACCTTTTTTATATCATTGGTTGTGTACTGACATGCCAGAGTATGGCAAGCACATTTTCTTAGACCTCTTCCATTTGGGATTCCCTCTGGTTGGGGGATCAGTTAATGGATGGGGTAATCCACCTTTCCACCTCTTATATACTGTAATGATTAGTGCCTAGATAGGCATTCCCATGTGGCCATCCTAGGAGTGTAAGAGCAGAGCACCACTGGATGGAAACATACCTGTTAAGGGGGACTGCACTGGGTGAGTGTCATGGTTTTGGCCGG
>VZTV01033966.1:0-15190 GCA_013400875.1 Anhinga rufa | reverse complement strand
CCAGCACCGTCCTTTCTTGAGCAACAGCTTTTCCTCCTTTAATTTCAGCTCCTTCGCTCCAACTTCTGCTGTATCAGCGAAGCCGGTCTGAATGGAGTCTGTTTGCTGGTCTTTGCATATGCTCCTTGCATCACCTTCCCTTTGCTTGGCCATTCATGAGTGATCCTTGCTCTTCAGTGCTTATTGGAACCTGTATATCAACAACTCTTTCCTGCGTTCTTTTGTTTGACACACTCACAAAATTAAATCATACTGGTATGGCAATCGTAGAGGATTCACGTATGCATTCCAGTTTGCATACAGCAACTTCAGCTGTGCGGTTTAGACTTTTCAAGGGGTTTTGTTGCTGTTGTTGGGTAACGGGACTGAAATTTGATTGTGAATTTTTTTTTTTGTGAGGCTGCTTGCCATTTCTGTGCTATCCACCACATGCCGTGCAATTCACACATGCTGTCTTTTGGAACAAAGTGCTAAGTAGTGGGAAGATCACCCGATTACAGGTTTTATTGTGATCCAGCATGCTGCGATGAAGATAGCTACACTTTTGTTAGCAACAGTTCCTTGGATGTGTGTCTTGGAATAGATTAATTATTAAAGATGCCAACTTGATCTCCTGAAGTTTTGTAAGCTGTGCTTATTTCTGTGATGCATCATCTTTTTTTTTCATACTGAATTTAGCTGCTTTTGGGTTTTTTTTCCTCGTTTCTTTGCTCAAACATTCTGTGATTTAGCATGAGTCATTCTGTCTGAGTGGGAAAGATCTGGTTTATTACAGGGTCCATTCTCGAGTGGGGAGGGAAAAGGGTGGAATGTATTTGTGTCTTCTATGTGTTTGTTGTGGAAATGCATAAAACTTTTTTTTTCTTCTCTTTCTTTCCTCTCTTCATCATCTCATCTGTGTGGGTGAATGTTCCTGCAAACCCTTGGGGAACCTATAGAGACTTTTGGTATGCTCATTCCTTCATTAGTGCCCAAAGTCAGAGATGCTAGACTAGAAAAGCAAACAAGAGTCACATTGCAACAATGTAAAGTGGCTAAAAATGTGCACTTGTGGAAATCTTCTAAGTCATCATCTAATCAACCTATTTATTTGCATCGTCACGATAGTACCGATGGCCACCACTATGCAGTTGGCGTAAATTTTGATTCTGTGCTTGAAAAGGAGAAATGGAATATGTTCTCCTGTAGCAAGAGCTAATGTTTTGTGATCGAGATATTTTCCTGTTTCAAATTCTAAGTCCTATTTTCAGAAGTGACTGAAGTGCATGCACTTAAGTTGCCTAAATTCTATTTGAAATGACCTGCTGAATTGTGTTGTGGTGTAGGAGCCCAGGTGACCTCCGAAAATGAGAACCAGGCACAAATTGACCCACTTTCTCAATAGGAAGAAAATTAATTCTGATAAAACACACCACAGAATATGAAATCATTTTTAAAAACATAGTGATTTTAAGATAAATGAGGGCCATTAGGTAGTTTTATTTTGAAAATACATATTCAGTGCTGCCTTCCAAAAAAGAGAGCAAAAGTAAAGTAGAATAAGGTAGAAGTTTTGTTGAAGGAGAGCTTGTGGCTTATTTATATTCTAGAAATGAGAGATTTTTCTCATGCTTCCACAATTTGAATACTTCCAGCTGGATCACATTTTTTTTTATAAACAGCATTCTTTATTCCATAAGTAGAACAGAGACAAAGATGACTACATGTAAATGTCATTGCATACGTTTCTAAATACCAAAAAATTATATTTCAGTACAAAATACATGGAAACTTAAGATATTTATTTATATGAGTGATGGAGATAGCATGAGGGATATTTGACACATATGTACTGTAATAACATGAAAAACACCCAAGACCAATTATTTCATGTTTTGCTTGTGCTGTATAAAGTTAACATTTGTTTCTAAACTACAGCCACTTAAGTTTGAAGGCTCAGCCTTTTGGTAATCTTAATGATCATCTTAGGTTTTTTCTTGTCATTAAGAGAAAATAATGTTCATGCTACTTCATCATAAATTGATGTTTAAAAAACTTTATCAGTAGTCATCACTTTATCAAGTCATCTCTGTTCTCCTAATGGAAGACGGGTCATCAGGCATGAATTTGGACATTGTTAGCTTCCCGTTTTTTGTGTTGAGAAATTATTTCATGCCACAGGAAATCCTGTCTTTTTCTCAAATTAGGATCATTAAAAGTCATTACATGAGTAACCCTCATAATTTAAAAACAATGGAAACATTTTCCCCACACAGGATAAATATGCCAAACGTTTTACTGATTACCCACTAAAATATTAACTCTCAGTGAGTTTTAATACCAATTTAAAATACTTCCTTTGATATAAACCATGTTTTTCTTACTCTAGTTAACCATAAGTTTAGGGTAATAAATACATTCCTCCCCTCTGATATTTCTTGTTTCTCTTAAAATAAAATTACTGAGTGGATATCATGCTCTAAACGCTTTTATAACCTTGAGGCCTGCCAGAACTTTTGCCAGTTTTTCTGAAATTTCCATTATGTTGACACTGCTCCATCAGAGCCAGTGACAGTGGGAGCAATAAACCTCCTTTGAGTATTTTGTGATACTTGAGTCCCACAGCACATCTGGGGGGGCGGGGGAGGAAAGGAAAGCTTATGACTGTGGCCTGGAGTCTTCTCCAGGGCTGCCATTTATTTTACTGCTGCTGTAACTGCACTGGTAATAGAAGAGTGGTAAGAGAATTTTCGAAAAGTCTCTGTACAGACTCTACTATTCTCTGAGAAGTACAAAAAAGTCCTGATTCATCAGATGATTATTTACAGCCTGTTATAAACCTAATTTTTTATGACGATCAGAAGGTAGAATACAGTTGCTAAAACATACATTTCTAGATAGTGACCAGAATAATCGTGGCACATTGCTGAGTATTTTTAGAAATGGCTTGTGGCGGAACATCACAGTGCAGAAAATCCACTGTTATTAACGTTATGTTATGTGAAATGATTCAGAGAACACAGAAGCGGTATGGTATTTTCTTCTTGGTTCTGTGACTCTTTCAGAATCACAGCAATGTCTGAACACCTCCCATTTATGACTGTGCATTAAGTAATCTGCATTGGTCTGGCTGATAATTGATACTCAAAAACCAGAACAGCTGAAAGATGATTGGAACAAAATACGTTGGTGCACATTTTAAACAGTCATCCAGAATTTTGCTATTACACATTCCTTCAATTTCAATGGAAAAACGTTATTACAAATACATATTCTCTGACTGTGGGTACACCTAATGTGCAGTGTCGTTGTAGCTCTGTGCTTTGTCTTTGCTTGCAGTAATGCTGTCCATTTGGTACTTGAGCTTGCAAACAGCCTTTAAATAAAGGTGATGGGGGGAAAAAGCAATAAGATTAACATTACACTCAGTCAGTTGAAATAAAAAGTGACTTTTATTTAACAAAAACAGATAAACAGTCTATCTTTGTGGAATGGCTATTTATAAATGTCAGGTGTTTGTGGTTTTTTCCCAGTTGAATTAAGAACATCTTACATCACCTTAAAGCCTGCTTGCGTATACAGTATTGTGAGTTATTAGAGCTGATGTAGTTTAAGTAATTTGTGTAGAATGTTGTAGTTACTCCAGAAAGCTTAGAGATCACCTGGAGATACTGTAGAAGTTCTAGAGGCATTGGTGCTTGCTTTCATACATGGTGAAAATAGCATATTATGAGTTGAAGAAAAAAGTTGATAATGTAGTTTACATGTTTTGTTAACAAAGCATCTCCATCGCATCCGTGATGAATTACATTAATTAAAATGTACTTTTTTTTGTGTGTTTTTTCAGTGAAAGAGTTCCTAGCCAAAGCCAAAGAAGACTTTTTAAGAAAATGGGAAAGCCCCCCTCAGGTATCAGTCGCTTAAACCCCCAATAATTTTCTCTACTGCATTTTTTGGATAATGTTATCAGTGTGTTGTCAGTCTGTAATGAGCAGCGCAGAAAAAAAAATAAGTTTAATTTTTAAAGGAGTTTCAATTTTTAATGTTAGTTTTGTCATTAAAGTTCATCAGCAAAGACTCTCAGGTCTTCTCCAGATTTGAGCTGATTAAATGCTCATGCTGAACAACAGCTTTCCCTTGCTGAGAATGGTGTTTACCATCGACATGACAAGACTCAAAATCGATTGGCATGTTTTATCTGGCTTTTTATAATACTAAGTGTTGGCACATCTGTAATTTACCCTGTTAGTAATTTCCCCCATGGTATTAAGGGGAATTAAGGGTATCAAGTCTGCTGCATGGGGCTTGGGAGCAGGTTAAGGAGCTTGTTAGAAAGAAATCTTTTAAAAATTGAACTTGGGGGGTTGGGGTTTTGGGGAAGAGTTATTGCTGGCTTTAAAGCGGCTTCTGAAATGCTGTGGTAATGAGTATCTGAGACAACTTAGGCAGTGATACGCTCTCCAGACTACTCTCATGTAGAACTGTCCGTAGAGCTTGGGGTTTTTTTGCATGTTCTAATATTCTTGTTTGTGAAGCATGAGGGGGGTTGTTTATCTGCATGTTGAATTTAAGATCTGTTTACTGCTAAGCATTTCTTACTAAGCATGTATCATCTGTACAGACAAATTATAGAAATGTTGATACAATTCAGTTAAGTCTTTTTCTGTTTTAATGATTGCAATGTAAAATCTCTTATTAAAATTTGAAATTATAACAACAGTATAGTTGGCTATAGTTGTCTTTGATAAAAGTAATTTTACTCAATTTTCTTTCATAAATGAATTCAATTCATACAGTTAAAATTGTCTTTGGGTATTAAATTGTAAATAGTGTCATTATATCCTTGTACATGTAGAATACTGCTGGCCTAGATGACTTTGAGAGGCAAAAAACGCTTGGAACAGGATCATTTGGGAGAGTTATGATGGTGAAACATAAAACCACAGAACAGTATTATGCTATGAAGATACTGGACAAACAGAAGGTTGGTGTAATTAGTAGGTTTTTTGTGGTACAAAAGAGTTTGATGGAGACAAAGATCTAGTAACTGTAACTAAACTTGCTGCACTTACTGTGCTTTTGCCTGTCGCACTTGAATAGTAGTGAGACTTTAAACAGTTGACTTTCTTTTTTAGCCAGCAGATTCACTTGTTGGGATTGTGTAGAATTCTTACAACAGCCAATAATGTTAATGGCCTATATATTCTTTGGCAAAAGCAGAATGTAGTGCTGTAGCTAAATAAATAAGTACGGTTTTGCAGGGTAGCTCAAACTTCTGGAAGATTCTTTGGGTCAGAAGTTCTCAAAATTTTCATTTGTGAGCCATAATTTAACAAATTGTTTGCAGGAATAATTTCTTTTCCATTCTTGATCCCATGAGGCATTACTTTTTGGATGCATTGTTATGTAATAATCCTGTTGCATCTATAGTAACAGCATGGATAGACCAGTAGAGTCTCTTTCAGAACAGCTGTCACACAATAGACATTTTCTGTGTTGAAGACTTAAGTGCTGTAGTCTGAATCTGTATTTTTACTCCAGCCTGATTTTTTTTTAACAGCTTATTACTCTTAGATGAAGTGGTGTCATTTGATAATGTTTACATTTTTTAATAGAATGCTAAGAACTATTTTTAAGAAATTTATCAATACAATTAGTTTTTTTAATGGCTTTGACAAGTTTTTCACAACTACATTATTTAGATTAGTAGTTTCTAAGGTCCTCAATATAAGAGCCCTTCTTTGTAAGGCACTATACATAACTTTGCTGCTGTATAACAAAAATCATATTAAGAAAATATTAATCTGGCAAAGAGAACTTAATCAGCAACTGACAAAATGAAAGTCAGCGGTGCCTCAGTATGGACTCCTGCACTCAAACATTATTACATTCCTGAGTAATTTTATATAATGGAACTACAGCAGTGACATAATCGAACTGTTTTCCCTGAGTTGCAGTTCCAGTATTCCCTACATGTGATCTGGGGTCCTGGACCTTGAATAATGTGTCATTTAATTAGAGACTGCTTTATAATGGTCAGACAAGAAGAAACTAAAATAAACTTACCTTTTAGTGTCAATTCTGGCATTATTTTTTTAACTGGGAAAAGCTCAATTTTTTGCAGCTTCAGCATTCTCCTATAACAATGGTTTCTAACTTTTATTTAAAAAAAAAAAAAATTAAAAAGGCATTTCAACATAGTACAACTGAAAGACAGCCCAGACTATTTCCACCCGTGTGGAAATATACCTCATTGTTACCTCAGTACGGCTGGTGGCGTCCTGCGGGGAGCGTTGCTGTAACACGAGGTGCGATCAGCATCCCACTGCTGCACGGAGGCCCATCATCAGATTTCAGATTTTCAGCTGTTTTTTCTTTGAACCCTTTTTCATGAATGGCTGAGTCCTTGTCGCTAGAGCAATTTAGGAAATTATATCTTACTTCAGAAAGCTGCCATAAAAATAGTCTGAGGATTTTAAAAAAAAAAGTTAAACTCATTGCTACCTCTCAGTCTAAAATAAATTGGAATGCTATAGCTATAAAATCATCTGGTAAAAGCAAAAATTCACATTTTTAACAACTGTAGTGAACTTGCAGTAAAAGATTCACAGGATTAAAGATGTTTGCATCCAGGTATCAGTCTTCGATTAGAGAAGTAGATGATTTTGTCTATAATCAGAAGTTTGAAGTGTTCCTTTATGTAATATAAATGCGTTTTCAATTCAACTTAGCACATATAATTATATATTTATGTATTCTATTAGAAATATATTAGCTTTATATTAGTAATTTCTATTAATTGATCAAAAAATAGGACATGGTTTAGGGAGAACACATTTCTATCGCTTTGTATATTATGGAAAACATACAGATGTCTGAAATCAGAGAACGAGCAGGCTGCCTATAATTTTTCATTTACATTTTACTTGAAACAAAAGAAATCGTACTGTGCATCCCTTTGTTATCCAATCTTATGCTTGGTTTAATAGGATATGGAAAAAAAAAAAGTAATAGATGTTGATGTAGCCAGTAGTTTTGTGTGTAGGGTTGTTATTCCTTTATTTGTCTGCCTTGATTTAGGAAGGCTGTAATGAAGCTGCTGGCTAGTTTCATTATGTAATTGTTTTTTTGAAAGAAAATATTGTTAATAAAAGCTCAGACACAAACAAGCTGTTGGAGAATCTGCCGTTACCAGATATCATTTCATCTACAGGAAGCTGTCAGTGGACATGCCCTGAGCTTGAGCTTAAATGTGAGCAAAGCAGTGTTATCTGAGGCTCCGGTTTGATATTATGAAGTGTTAAACAGCAGCTTCAGCCTGTGGTATTGCTGCCATCACCCTCCAGTAACTAAGCAGCAAAAGATGCAGGAAGGATGGTAAAGTCTTGTCTAGCATTGCAGCTGAACGCTTCACAATATCAAACTAAAACCCTGGCTCGCTTGGTTTGATGGCCAAGATAATTCCAGTACCGTAGCGTTTTAGGGATGAAGGGGTCGCTTCCCACAAATGAACTGATCTGAGCACAATTTTTATTTGGTCCCTAAAGATCTGTGATTCAAAAGAGATTTAGTATTTTTAACTCACTATTTCTTTTGTATGATATTTGTTTCAAAACAGTAGTGTTGTTTTGGGGGTTTTTTGTTTGTTTGTTTTTTATAGGTACTACCTTTTGCATCTAAAAGTTAAATTAAAGCACAGTTTCAGTCAGGGTTGGAATATCATGCTTATCTATTATTTATAGCAGATTTGATTTCCAAGCATGTAAAACCAGACTTGTTTTGATCACTCTTGTACATTTTCTCCATGTTTCCGGGGGTGGGGGGGGCGGGGAAGGTAACTTTACTTGGAAATCATGCCATTCACAAAATGAAACATAGATAAATTGTGCAGTAGGGATTCAGTAAAATGGAAAGCATTGATTATGCAACATTGGGGTTCAACACAAGGAAACCAATTGTTAATTGCTGAGGAAGAGCAATGGTCAGAAATTTGCCACTTGCTGCCTTGTTAGCAGTTTAATATTATAATTGATT
Source organism: Anhinga rufa (assembly GCA_013400875.1). Classification (NCBI taxonomy): domain Eukaryota; kingdom Metazoa; phylum Chordata; class Aves; order Suliformes; family Anhingidae; genus Anhinga; species Anhinga rufa. Next base: position 7,177 of record VZTV01033966.1, on the reverse strand, counting down.
CCAAGAAGGTAGCATTTAATTTCTTTTAATACTTTTGCTAAGCAGAAAAGCAAAACTCGTTGCAAGGTCTGGCAGAAGTAACTTTTGTATAAGAATGGTAATTTTGAATTTGTATTCTCCTTAGTCTTCTCCTCAATAATGTGTGAGCTATGTAAAATAAGTCGGTTTACTCCTGTTCACACATAACAAAATTCATCATTAAATGTGTCTGACACAATTTCCTGCCTTTCTGAGGAAAGGGTCCAAAGATCAAATGGATTTTATTGAACTGTCATCTTCCTGCAGAAGTATCTCCATTGCGAACAAAAGGAATTCTTAAGAAAATGTAAAGAGGTGTTTTCCTTACTGATTCCTATACTTAGCATGTAGTAAGAAACGCTATTTCTAGAGTTATATGCAAACTGTATTGCATGAGTATTTCTCTTTAAAATGTCGTTAGACTTTTTAATCCTTTCTCAGCACTGTTGTACTAATAATCCATAAGGTTTTTCGTTATCTGTAAAGTTACAAGCTTGTTTTCAATTGTTTTACACTGAAAAATTTATCAACAACTATAAAATGTCATACTTAAACTGAAGATTATTTTTTCTCTCCCAGGTCGTCAAACTGAAGCAAATAGAACACACACTGAATGAGAAGAGAATATTACAAGCGGTGAACTTTCCTTTCCTTGTAAAACTGGAGTATTCTTTTAAGGTAATTGCTATTTTGAAAGTAGTTCTTTGGGTTTCAGAGAAGCAGGCACTCAAACTTTACATATTAAACCACTTAATTTTTACAGTACAGTAGTTTAAGTATTTTTGCTTTCAAATGCCAATGCTTCACTTGGTACTGTTGTCAGGCCTTGAGCAGGAGTTCCTGCACTTGTGTGCAGACTTGCACGCACCCCAGTTCACCCAGTGATGATTGAAAGGGTATCTCCAAATAAATAAAAATTAAAATAAAATAAACTCTTAGAGATTTCCCTTGTTTTAGAGGGAAAATGGCTTTTGTACAGCAGGGAGCTTTTAGGCATTGCTCTCTTTTTGAGAGAAACCAGAGAATGTATTTCTGTACCAATATATGGGACAGTAAATTTTTAATTGTTCTGCAGATTTTTTGCTTGAGATTTATACCTGAGGCAGGTCTTAATGACAGTCTTAACCATGAAGGAAAGAACTTTGAGGTTAGCTTCTACTTTTATGACAGTATGTGCTCATCAGTCTGTAAAGAAATTAAGTATTTTCCTAGTTTATAGAGTGATATGTGTCCTCTATATATTTCCTTCTTTTTTTTTTTTTCTTTTTTAATACCATTTAAAATGGACAAACAATTTGTACCTTAATCTTTACAGTTTTGAGGTTTGGGGCTGGGGCTGTAGGAGACAAGAATACCTCAGGCTGTCAATTTCTGAACTTTTAAGAGTGCAAGGTCTTGTCTTCAGTAGGCATCTTATCCTCTCTTCCTTCAGATCACTTACATGCCATTCTGTGTCAGGAACTCTCTAATAACCTTTATTCAAATTTACTTTAAGAGATTCTTCGAGATATACGATGCTCCTTTTGTAATGTGTGTCGGCACTTTTTTGAGAATTTCTACTTGTGTTGCTTCATATTTGTTAAGGTCATTGGATGGCTACAATTTTTCATTTTCATTCTTTAATAAAACATACTGTATGTATGGAGACTACAGCATACCTAATATGTATTTGTGTGTGCTTACTTGCTTCCTTAGGACAATTCTAATTTATACATGGTAATGGAGTATGTTCCTGGTGGTGAGATGTTTTCACATCTAAGAAGAATCGGAAGGTTCAGGTAAGAGTATTAATGACATTATTCCTTTAAAAAGGCTTATGTTGCTAATTTGGGAAGAGGGTTTTATAAAATTTATTAGTATTGAAGAAGAACTTTTGAAGGGGTAAGTGCATTTAATTTACCCTTCTTTCAGTGGACTTAAACTAGTCAGGCAATGAAAAACTTGTAATTATTTCTTCAGGTAGTTAATGCAGGCATTTGTGATCTGTGCACGATAGAATCTTGGAATTCCTATGCATATTGAAACTGATGATAGTTTCTAAAAGTAAAACTTAAAGTCTAAGCTCTGTATTGTGGCATACGTTTATCTTGATTTGCATGTGTATTTTAGCTGCAAGATCTAAATTAAATTTAGGGAATGAGTGTATAAATTATAATGTTTGATGTTTTATCTTTTATTTTCTTGTTACATAGTAAAAGAACCAATTAAAAGATACTTAATTTGTCTATCCCTGGCAGTTACATGGTGGTTTCAGTATCTTAGCATAGCATTGGGGTTCTTAATATTCTTTTAATTCTTCACAGTGAACCACACGCACGGTTTTATGCAGCTCAGATAGTGCTAACATTTGAGTACCTCCATTCGTTAGACCTCATCTACAGAGATCTAAAGCCTGAAAATCTTTTAATTGATCAGCAAGGATACATCCAGGTATGATATTCTTCATGTATTTAGGGAGTAGAGTCTTGTCTTACAGTGTAGGGTTAGGCAATTCTAGCAAATGTGTTTAGAATAAATGGTCTGAAGCTGGTTGGCATGTTAGCATGTATTCAGGGAGCATTAAAATGCCCTACTGCTTAGCAGTGGTTAAAACCATTGGATTGTACTTCCTCTGACTAAAATTAAGTATGTACAATGGAGCTGCCTGCAGTTGAGCAAGTTGTCAGGGTTTCCCTTGGGGTCTGTGGTAAGAAGTAGGTGATTACATGGCTCTGTTCATCTGACCTATTTTATACGTCTGCCCTAGAACAAGACGAAAGGTTTGGTTCTCTGCATTGTCTGTACAATTAGTTTAGGGTAACTGGCTTAGATGTCAACACGGCCACTATAGTACTTATTTTCAGTCAGATGAATCCCACCCTTGGAGAGTCGTAACCTTCTCGGCCCATCTGGAGTAAGAGCTGAGTTGAGATCAGATCAGAATTGCGGTGCTGCAAACGACAACTTTGGTTTTACAACGGCCTCTCACAGCACCTCCTCAGCTTTGTTTTAGCTGTTATGTTTTTGATCTAAATAGCAAATGGGAGGGCGTTATACAGCAACAAGCACTCCACAAGGCTTTTCAGTCCTTAAACTGTAGAAGCTCGTTTTCCCTCGTTGTGTCCCCTTTTGCCATAGCAGAATTCAACGGGAAAACACATAATAAAAATGTTTGAGAGAAATGGAAAGGATTCATATCTTATGTTGTTTATAACTATAAAATAATTTTGCATGGAGAATAAAATAACACTGTAAGAAGAGAAATACAGTTCTGTAAAGTGGTTGGGGAGCACCATTAATGTAAAGCTATGAACAGCTTACTCCAGAATTGGCAACTCTCTATATGCAACAGTATGTTTTTGTGATGGTGGGCAAACTGCAAATGATAATGGGTCCAGCAGTCACTCCTCCCATGTGAGGGTGGTTCACTTCTGCTTCTGAACAGAGTTGGGGTTTGTGTTCAGATGTTGATACTGCAGCTCCAACGAGATTTTGTTTAGAAACTCTTGTTTTTCTTTTTTAATTTCAAAGCCATTACCATTTGTCCCACGTCTGCAGTGTATTCTTCTTACATAGACTGATGTGCATTCACAAACACAGAAATGATTCTTTGCTGACTGAAGCAGGTCTGTCTAGTCAGCATGTCACCCTCTCCGTTCACTTCCAGCTGTGATTGCTGCTGTTTCTACCAAAAATGAAGCAAAAGCTGCCTTGATAGTTTCGAGTTTGGCTTGTTTAATTGTGACACTAGTGTATCAGAAACATCAGCACAGGTTATGGCATAATTAGCAATGATTATCATTGTGGTACAGTTTGTTTTCTCAGGGAGTGGGTTCAAAATGATACCAAGAAGGAGGAAGCAAAAGAAATGGATCCCCAAACAAGCATAGACTTGATAGCTTGAAAATGATCCCAGAATTTCACATATAACTCCATGGCTTCTGTATGTATGCCACAATATGATACAGGAAAAATCACAGAGAGGACAGTATTGCATACAGAGTTCTGAAAACTTCCTGCAGAAAGCATGACAAGTGGAATGAAGAATTATAATGGCCAAGAACTTGCCATTTGTGAATACAGTTACTGCTACATTCCCCGCCCCTGCAAGTCCTCAAATAAAGAAGCTTCACTCTGGTGGTGCTTTCAAAGACATTGACAGTCAGAAGTTACTGGAAGACCTCTTTTATGTTGCCTTATTCCCACACTAATTTTGCATATAACCTTTATACACTTATGTGACAAAATTCTAAATTTACATGACTGGCAGATATCTTGACCCCTTTCATGATTCATTTATTTGTTAACAAAAGATAAATATCTTGTTCATATTCACATACTTTAAACTTTCAGCAGTATAAACAGTCTGATGTGAAAAGTATAAGAAAAATTATGAATGTAATCGCAGTACATGTGGAAGATTAGTAAGCCATAGTTCCCGATGATTTTTTTTAATTATAAATAGAAGCTTGTGTCAGGGGGAAAATACGTGTTTTCTGTTATTTATTAATTTTATCATGAGAACCCTTCTATCTGTCTGAATTAGAAGTGTCAGAAGGACTGGCTACTAAAGGTACACCTGCCTGTATGATACTATGTGATTTGAGAAACAAATTTTTCCTCTGTATAAAATAGCTTTCCAAAATATTTCAAAGTACTTAAAACTAAATTTCTTTGTAGAAATGCACTTGCAGTCAATTTATTTCTTCTGATGACAGGTCACGGACTTTGGCTTTGCAAAAAGAGTAAAAGGAAGAACTTGGACGTTATGTGGGACTCCAGAATACCTGGCACCTGAAATAATTCTCAGCAAGGTACTTTGTCTTGTTATTTAGCCATGCGTTTGGTGCAGTTAAAACTTATCACCCAATTATTAAACTATGAGGGATAAACAATTGCTGATACTTAAAAAAATCAAATCTTGACTAGTCAGCTCTTTATGAATTACACAAAATGCAATCGTTGCATTGTAAATATTTTTTAGTGTACTAAAACTTACTCCAAAGAAGGGATTTTCACCCAACTGTATAGAACTTTCTACATACCCTTGCCATGTAACTTGTGAGGGGGGGAAAGGGATTTTAAAGAATCTGTAATTAGGTTATTTAACTAGCATCCTTATCAGAACAGCAGATCTGAGTGATCACATTCTGAAGTGTTAACAGCCTAGAACAGGAGCTCCAGAGGTAACAAGAACCACATATTGGATGAATCACTAGTCATTAAATAACTAGTTGCAGAGTGTTTCAGGTTTAAGGCACTTCACATGAAATCAAATGTGACAAAACACTGGTTTTACACATAAAGTACATGCAGTCTGAGCTTACTGTTGATCAGTTTGTGTCTAGTACTTGCACAAAGTGTTTGAACATAGAAGAAATTATTTATCATATAGCTGTTCAACTGTAGCCCTTACATTTTGTGAAGGAAAAATATCCTTATAGTTTATGGAACTGCTTATGATATAAACAATCATAATGCATAATGTTAAATTATGCATCTAATATGTGATTTAATTAAATACCCTTTGCAGGTCTTTAAAATTAAACTGAAAATACTTTTATTTGGGGAGAAAGTGTTCATTATTTGCAGCTTTTTTTGCCCCTATGCAGCTAAAGCAGCAGAAGAAATTGTAATGTGTCTACTACAAATTCTCCATAGTAGATTCTTCAGGAAAGACTGAGTCTTGGCCCCTGAGCTTTGTAAAAGATCTTAGAGGACACATATAAAATTGATGGGATTGGTGGGGTTTTCTGTCTTTTTTTGATATTAAATAGGATTTACCAATGATTTTATGTTCTGGCTTTAAAGATCAGATCATAAATTACTCTATAACAGCTAATTAAACTTTTAAGCTCTGTAGCTAGTTTACTAAATACAAAAATGAATGTTCTGAAATGCAGATAATCAAGTAAAAAGGTGATGGTATACAATATAGGAAGTGTTATATTTAACGAAATTTCCCTCAGCTTTGAAAGAAGTTTCAATCATTCTGCAACATTATTTTGATTTTTAAGTAACTAACTAAATAAAATGCACCCATTTCTGTCACTTAGGGAGTCTTGTCACATCAATGTAAAAATATCCGTGAAACTTAGAGCAGGAATGTGTGCAAAATGTTTCACTTTCATCACTGTTTCACTGCCATTACTGTGTCAGGTTTTAGGTATATGGCTGTTGGAATGTGTGAGCTTCAGTTTGGTTTGAACTAGGTTGTAAGTTCTGTATTAAACAAGGAATAATGTGTTTGCTTGCTTTGTATTCCATAGATGTGTATCTTGAAAATCTAACTCTGTTAGAAATGTACTAACAGTGGAATTTCTCATTTTATCCAGGGTTACAACAAGGCAGTGGATTGGTGGGCATTAGGAGTGTTAATCTATGAAATGGCAGCTGGGTATCCCCCATTCTTTGCAGATCAGCCCATTCAAATTTATGAGAAGATTGTGTCTGGCAAGGTGAGTGAAGGCTCTGCGTATTTTTAGCATGTGCAGTTGTTTGTCTTTGCAGAACCTGTTTTTTGTGTGGAGTAGATGCAGTATTTACTGGCTACTAGACAGTGAGCTATTTGGAAAGAATACAGGAAAAGTGTGTAATGTATACTTCTGTCATGGTTTAACCCCAGCTGCCAACTAAACCCCACACAGCTGCTCGCTCACTCCCCCATGGTGGGATGGGGGAGAGAATCGGAAGAGTAAAAGTGAGAAAACTTGTGGGTTGAGATAAAGACAGTTTAATGGGTAAAGCAAAAGCCGCACATGCAAGCAAAGCGCAAAACAAGAATTAGTTCACCAGTTCCCATGGGCAGGCAGGTGTTCAGCCATCTCCAGGAAAGCAGGGCTCCATCACATGTAACGGTGACTTGGGAAGACAAACGCCATCACTGCAAATGTGTCCCCTCACCTTCCTCCTTCTCCCCCCAGCTCTATATGCTGAGCATGATGCCACATGGTGTGACCCCTTGGGTCAGTTGGGGTCAGCTGTCCCAGCTGTGTCGCCTCCTAACTCCTTGTGCANTGTGCACCCCCAGCCTGCTCGCTGGTGGGGTGAGAGGCAGAAAAGGCCTTGGCTCTGCGTAAGCCCTGCTCAGCAATAACAAAAACATCCCCGTGTTGTCAACACTGTTTTCAGCACAAATCCAAAAAATAGCTCTGTATTAGTTACTGTGAAGAAAATTAAC
>VZTV01033962.1:0-13862 GCA_013400875.1 Anhinga rufa | reverse complement strand
CTTCCAACCCTACCGTTCTGTGAGTCTAGTTCATTAGTGCTTCAGCCCTTTATGATAAAATATGAGTGACTCTTACAGAGCTATAAAAACTCTGGCAATTCCTTCTTCTTTCATATCTTGAATTTGATACTTTAACCCACATTATTATGAAGAACAGTCTTTCATGGTGCCAGTGTCAGATATGTTAGCACTTTGCGTCGGTGTTTCTTAGCTGTTTTTCTCCCATGTCCCATCTGCACAGAATTCTGGAGAGAAGGTCAGCAAGGTCAGCCTGGTGGATTTGGCTGGGAGTGAGAGAGTGTCCAAAACAGGAGCTGCAGGAGAGCGTCTGAAGGAAGGCAGCAACATAAACAAGTAAGATGTTGGCATACGCAGGTTGCAAAGTTTAATCTTGTAAGAATCACTGTTGTTTCCTCCTCTCTTGGTCTGCATGTCACAAGTCAATTCAAATGGTAGACCTCGTCAGAAGCAGTTTGATATGGCTCTTTCAGCTGCTCTGTGCTCAATACCACGTGTTTCCTTACATTGGCATAGGGACCCTGATTCATACTTGACTCAGATGAGGGCTGTATGAATTTTATCTGGAAAAAGTGACAGCAGCACTCTTTAATTAAGCATATACCTTTTGTGATTCATTTATACACCCTGTCCCCAGGCTCATGTGTTTGTGTCATCATCTGCTTAAGGAAGAATGCAAAGTTGCAGAGTTGAATGGCTTTGTTCCAACATGTATTAAAATATGTAAGAGTATAATTCACAGTTTAAGAAAACCAGATCAGAATGAAGCTGTGTTAGTTTAGCATTGCCTTGGGCATTTGCACTCAAGCAATGACAAGTTTCAAGGCACTCTTTTACCATAATTACTGTGTTATTGCCCAAAAGCAAGAATTTAGCACACTGTTACCGCTGTCTTAAGTATACTAATTTTCCTGGGAAAAAAGGAGTTTGACTGTTACATTAAAAGCTACTGCTTTTTCAATTTAATTTTAAAATGTTACAAAATGTTTTGTTATTTTAAGTTAACAATGGCAGCACAAAGTGTGTTGAACAGCATTCATACTTAAAATGATTTTAAATTACCTCTTTTTAGAGTTTGAACATGTTTGCTCTTTCTAGCTTAATTTCTAATCTACTTTGTTTAATGCATTGTATTGGTAGCCACGCTGGCGTAGTCCTTGTGAAACAAAATAGTGTGGCTCTGCTTCCCTAATGCCAGGTATTGTATCTTTACACAGGTTACTAGTTAAATTCAGATTGGTTTTATTAGAAACTGTATTTGTATTTTGCATAAACAAAGGTGAAATTGAATGTTTCTTTCTAATTCTTGGGGAAGAATTCAAAAGTCAACTCTCCCAACAGCTATTAACAAATTGCAACTGTAGCTATAGATACAAAAAGACTTCCCTTTTTTTCCTGTTAGGATGTATACTCAATGTTAAACTTTTATGGTATCAATGCAGTAGGGAAAGGTTGTTTTGCCCATGCTGAACCTCTTTGACAATACAGGATTTCAGATGCAAGCACCAAGCTTTTCTGTAAAAGTATTCTAAAAAGAAAAGTGGACAGCTCTACATTTTCCCATCAAATTATTATATGGTATAACTCTGTATTACTTAGTCCATTTATTAAGTATTCTCTATTTGAAATCTCTTTTTGAACTGGTAGGCAAAACAGAATTCTTAGTGCTGTGCTTCATGTCTTCTGTTAGATTGTTGCTGTTACCTGGAGCTTTAATGAAGTCTAACTTTTACTGGAAGCCCCAAAATTGGTATACATGTTTTATCAGACTAGTTAGTCAGAGAACATTGTGTACCATCTTGTTTTGGATGTGATGCAACTTACTTATTAGGGAAAGGCAATAATCCCTTCTGGAGTGATACGGTTTACCTAAACCATATACTGTACTGTGTCAGCACCTTTTAAATTTTTTTTTTATTATTTTATAAAAATATTGGTAGCATGTGCTATATTTAATGAGATAAAAAATGGAGCTGCTGAAATTACCTGGCAAATAAATTTGCTGCTTGCACTTGTTTTCATTGTATTGAAGAAAAATGTGGAAATAACATAACATGCCTGTTTTATATTTACAAGGCAGGGAAAATGTACGCTCATCTGTGCATACCAAAATGGCGTAGCGTGACAGTCACCCCGTCTCTGCAGATTTCTCTGCTCTTTTTGTTTTCTGCACGAAGCCTAGCTAGGGCTCTGGTAGCTGCTCTTTCAGTCCCACAACTCATCTTGTTGTAAACACTCTTTCCTGTCTTGGGACAGCATGTTGCACAGGGGAGGCGAAGGATTGCTCTCCCTCTTACAGAAGCAACGGAGAGTTGTGTCATTTTGTTAACATCTTCATAAAGTTGTAATAAAGATTACTTCTGTTTTTTCTCAAAGCTGATGCAGAGTTGCCTTGGTGAAGGTGCTGGGTGTCTGCTCTTTATTATCCAGGTTTTTGGGGGACTTGCCATACCTCATAGGAAAGCTGGATGTGCTTGTTCCTCCCCAGGATGTGCTGGTTCCCATACTGAGAGTAGAAATGCAGGTGCTTAAGAACTCTTTGTGGTGTAGTCAAAAGCATTTTCTACAATACAATAGTAGGAGGAAGCAGAATAAACAAGCTGTCAATTAGTGGCTAAGACAAATAACTTTCTGTGAGCAGTCTGCAATTTTAACGCTGATTAGTAAAATCATAGCTGCGGTCATTTTGAGAATGCAAAAAGAAGCCTTTAAAATGTAGGCAGGGGGAAGGAATGGGTTGGAACAGGTCTGGCTCCAAGCTGATTTGAGGGAGGTTTCTTGTATTCAGCGTTAACTAATAGGAAGGTGGGTTGTGCTCACTGAAGAATTTGGTTATAAATTTTGCAGAAGTAGCTTGAATGGGTGTTGTTTAGGGACAGAGTTGTCTCAGGACAGTGGTGGGAGTGCGTGAGCTTCCCGCCGCCCACTAGCAAGTGCAGCCTGGTCGTGCCTGAGGAGTGGGGACAAGGAGAACAGAAAGTGTGCAGAAATGGCACTTTCCCATGTTCTTGCGCCACCTAAGTTCACTCTGCTACTTCTGAACTGCCCCAGTCTGCCGCGCGCTATGGGCTTAGGTCTTCTGGTTGATTCATTATTTAAGTAGTGTGAGATAGGATCAAAGTAATGACAGATCTCTGATGCATCGTTTAGCATGAAGCAAAGCAGCCTGTAATTACGTTGTTGGGCAGCCATTTCTTTTACTGCTTTCCTTAAAGTCTTTAAAGAGCTTTGTATTATGAAATCTCAAGCAGAATACATAAATGACTCCAGTTTGGCTTTCACTGCAGGTGTTAACAGTCTTACAATAAAATCAGTATTTATAAGGAGCAGAAATACTCTCACATCTTTTAATCCTGTGTTAATAAACTGTAGCTTATAATTTCCTGTTTATTAAAATGCAGTGCTCATAACTCAAATTGGTGTTGCAGCCCTGTTGTGAAATAGTTTTCAGTGACAGGCCATTTTGAATCCCTGTTCTTCCGATCTCCCTTTCGACTGTCCTTTTCTTCCCCCTCCCTCGGTTTTTTGGCTTTGGTTTTCACGTTTCCCATAATTTGAAGAGGAACAAGAGGAAAATAGGCCACGGTGATTTTTTTTTAATTTTTTAACCTTACGCTCCTTGAAGGTGGACTTCACTGGGAGTATGCTGGTGGTGCTTTTCAGTTGTGCAGTAGGAGGTTGCTATGCAGCGGCAAACAGCATCCTACTGTTTGTTCTCGCGTGTTTAGCACGCATGTTTAGCATCTGTGGAGACCAGAGATTGGAGGCAAGAACTAATTCTCCCTCCCCATCTTCCCCCTCACAAGCTTTCAGAGGTTGTTAGGCTTTTGTTTAGGTCACAGACTAAAGCTAACTGTCCTTTTTGCTGTTAATTTTTCAGAGGTGTAATGGAAAGTTATCCTATAGACAAATTTACAAAATAGAGTGCTCTCCTGGGAGATTAGATTGCCTAGCCTCTCCTTAAATTTATCTTCCTTTAATTTTGCTTTCTGGTCTATGCTGTATCTTCATACCACTTTGTGCTATATCCAATATGGGACATCTTTTGCGACACATGTAATGGTTCTTGTAACCTTACCCTCAGATGTCTTCCTTGAAATATTCTGGAATGTTTCTGTCACTTTCTAAATGTTATTTCTGAACCACTGGTAGTTTCAGGCAGCACTAAGGCCCTGTTACAAATATTGTGCAAACACTGCCTACCAACTAAAATAGTACTACTTTGGAAAGAAAACTCAGAAGGATGGAGTGGAACAGTACAATTAAAGATTATTTGACTATCTAATTGTGATGCTGCTGAAGTTTTCCTTGGTAGTTATAAGGAATAGCTGGATAATTGGGCATGAGTATGATGGACCAGTATGCTCTTGGGCTTCAGCACTCTGTTTGAAAGCCCTTTAGGCATCTGTTTAATGTTCTCAGGCTCCTGAACCAGCTCATTATCTTAAACATACTTACCCGAAGAGCCCCAATGTCATTTAAAATTTACACAGGGTTGTATAACAATTGGATAATATAATGCACATATGCTTTGCATAGATTGCTAATACAGTGTTGGTAGAAGTGGTATGTGTACCAAAATGAATGAGTTACCAGTATTTTCTTCATGATTCTAGAGTGGTGTTTGGGATGTGGCTGTCTGCTAAGCAATTTGGGAGCTTTTCTCTTTCATGCTTCTGCAACGTTTTTGTAACTAGGAGTTTGTTTGGTGTATTCCCCCCACAAGAAGCTAGGGAGGCTCCACCTCAATTGTAAGTCAAGCCATTTGTCAAGGGATCTCCTAATCAGTCTCTTCTGATGAGCAGTCTTCCATTGTCCTGTGATGGCTGATTAGTTACTGGTTCATCAGGCAGACTAGTTCTCCTGGGCCGTAGCTGGCTTTGTCTTGAGAATGCCTCTTTATGGCTAAAGAATTGTTCAGTTTTAGTCTGTTGTTGAGCCAGTGCTCTTAAAACATTGTTTCTGGAGGCAGGGGATTCTTGCTGTGCTGCCAACACTATTCGTAACAGTGTCATGAGGCAGTGTCCAAGGTAGAAGGACTTTTAGTCTCTGAGAAAAGGTAGATGTCTAATCAAAAGCAGTGATTCTCCATGCATTGAAGCAGTCTGCTTTGCACTTCTCAAACTTTTAAATACCCAAATGTTTCAACTTAGTCTTCCTGGAACTTGGTCTTAGTACCAGATGAGATGAAACACTGTAGATACTAATTTTTTATTGCCCTGTTTGGAGCAGGGCAATGGGCTAGCTGACCTCCTGTGGTCATTTCCAACTTAAATTATTCTGATATTTTAAAAATTGGATGTGAAGTTCTGCAGAGCATAAATTAAACTCTTTAGAAAATCTCCTTTTCTGTGTTTTATTAAATCTACATTTGGAATATGTGTTAAAGCTGTTCTGCTGTGTTGCATTTATAGATCGCTTTCAACGCTGGGCTTAGTTATATCATCACTTGCTGACCAAGCAGCAGGAAAGGGGAAAAACAAGTTTGTGCCTTACAGAGACTCTGTACTCACTTGGCTTCTCAAGGTAATGAATATTTTCCGTTGACCCTCTTCACAAGTTACCAATTTACTAGTTTGTAGCATACCTCTGTGTACGTGGATTTATTGGGGTTTTTTTGTTTGTTTGGTTGGTTGGTTTTTGGTTTTGTTTTTTTTTTGTTTTGGTTTTGTTTTGTTTTTTTTTAAGAAATTAGCTACAGAGCTCTCATAGCTATAAGTTTTTCCAAGTAATGTGGACAGCTAAGTGTATCTTGTGTTAATTCTATGTGAAGTCCTATTTGGCTATTTTCAGTTATAGCGGAATCAAAGCTGGTGGAGGTGGCTGGAAATGTTCATGGATCATATACTGGTTGGTTTATATCCAGAGTACTTTTCAGTGTCTAAATAGTAAGCTTTGTATTCTAAGTATCTTTGTAAAGACATTGTATTGTTTCAGAACAATTTTTAAGCCTCAAACTTTCTGTGGATGCACTCTACAGGACAACTTGGGAGGAAACAGCCAAACTGCCATGATAGCCACTATTAGTCCAGCAGCAGACAACTATGAAGAAACACTCTCTACTCTGAGATATGCAGACAGAGCCAAAAGGATAGTTAATCATGCTGTGGTAAATGAAGATCCAAATGCTAGGGTCATCCGAGAATTACGTGAAGAAGTTGAAAAACTGAAAGAACAGCTCTCACAAGCTGAGGTAACATTATTCACAGTACAATGTAAACTGAGTTTCCCAAGAAAATCTCAAACTCCGGCTGGAAGACTTCTTTTTAAGTCTTAGAAAATGAGGAAAGGAAGAATCTTGCACTTTGTTTTTTTTCCTTAAATAATTAACCTTGTTTCCCAAAATAAATCCAACATAACGTTGGATGTTCCAGAGCAGTGGAACAGGCTGCCCAGAGAGGCTGTGGAGTCTCCTTCCCTGGAGCCATTCACACCCTGCCTGGACGCGGACCTGTGCCCCTGCTCTAGGTGTGCCTGCTCATGCAGGGGCTGGATGAGGGGAGCTCCAGAGGGCCCTTCCAACCCCTGCCGTTCTGTGATTCTGTTTGCTTATTTTTAATAACTTCTAAATGAGGACAACATCATACTGATTATGAACCTTGTCAGAGTAGACGTCCTTGAAGAACTTCATGTCAAGTAATAATTGGTGCAGCACAGATTAAGAGCTAGAGTACAACTGCATTCTGTAGCCTTATTAGCAGAAATTATTTTTTTTTTGCATTGGTGGATTATGTAATTTTATGATGTCGAATGGAAAAGTGTGAAAAGCTGTAAATCTGGTATTGGACCACAAAATATGTGGGAAGTTTCTCTCCTTGACAAAAAATTGTCAAAACTGCAACACCGAAACCATCAGCAATTTGCTTTACTGCCTTAATAGTTTACACTGTGGGATTGCTGCTTATCTTACATTTATACTTCTAATTGGAGAGTGAAGTATCAGAGTAGGATAGTTTACTTAGTGATATCTGGAGGAATTAAGCACTGCACTTTAGGAAAATATTTTTCATCTTTTCAGGCAAGACATAAAATACTGGTGTATTCAGAAGTGTGTCTGAAGGTAAATTTGTGTGGTGTTTAAACTTCATGTTCATTCTAGGAATAGTGTTCCTTGTATGAACAATTCCTTACAGGCTGAAATGGGTAAATCTGCTTTAAGATTTTTTTGTAAAAATCTGTTCTAATCCCATATTTTAAATCAGAAATTATTATTGTAGCATGTTCTTAATTATGTGGCTGAACACAATCAGTAGGAAGGTGTCCAAAGTGTTACTAATTTTTTTTTAAAAGCTTTTTGTCTTATACCTTCTATTAAAAATGGTTATATAGAGTTATAGGCCAGCCTGTTGAATTGTTACTTGGCACTGGATGTATTCAAGCCCTTTGCTTTTGTTTTCTGTTGTGAAATGAGAAGCCTGTGGTAGCTCCAGAGCATGCCTTCCTTCAAAGGTAATCAACAGGGTCACTCTGAAAGCTTTAATGCAACTCTGCGAACACTTACAAAACCAAGATAGAATGAAAGGCTAAATATCAAGAGGAATTTGTATTTGCAACTACTGTTGGAAGAAAGACTTCACAGTTGAACTTCAGACAGCTAAGACTTAAGTTTTTAAATATTCAGATATTTTTATACAGACACTGAAGCTTGAGTGGCCAGGCCCAGAGATTTTTTGGTTCCATTACCCACTGGAGCTATGCTGATCTTCAGGTGTTTCAGATCTGCGCTCATTATAGGTTGATTCTGTCCTCTTCCTTTGCCAGTGACCTGTTTCTTCATTTTTTTGCCATGAAAAACCTGGGGATATAGTTGAAATCTATACTTGTTGCATTTCATATTATGTTTCTGTGTTCAGCTTCCTTGTGCAGGTAGACATTGCAGTGGGAAGAGTGGCTGAAGGTTTTTGCTAATTTCTATCTTTTAGGCCATGAAAGCACCAGAACTGAAGGAAAAATTGGAAGAATCTGAAAAACTAATAAAAGAGCTAACAGTCACCTGGGAAGAAAAGCTAAGGAAAACAGAAGAAATTGCACAGGTATTTCAGAAATTTTGAGGAGGAAAGGCCAGATACTCATATAGTGTGAGTCAGCTGAATGTCATGAGCATTAGTGGACTGCGCTGTCTTCTCCACCAACTATTCAGAATTCCTCTAGGTTCTTGTCTTTTCCCCTGGTTTCTGGTTTGGTTTTGTTTAGGGGGGGTGGTGGTTTTTGTTTGTTTGTTTGTTTTAAGGCCAAATTTCATTAAAAGAAATGTAGCTGTGTCATGATAGTGATAAAAGCTAATATTTGATTTTAAAACAAAACATCAAAATATATTTGGGCAGCTTATTTATTTATAAGACCACAGTGGGATCCTGGATATGTTTCCCTTGAAGTGACTAAGGAAATGAAGGATTACAAAAGGATCAGAATTTTGGGCAGTATTTGTTGCTTTTGCTTTTAGTGACTTTGTAACCAGAGAAGGAAAATGCGTACATGTGTTCACTAATGTTTGTTCATTATTGTTGTACTTAAAAATAAGACTTCTGGGTTCCAGTGTACTTTTCCATCATTTCCACCATCTGTAGCTAGGAGAATGAGTATTGTTGGCTTCCCTTTCTAGCCCTAATGTTCGAGAAGCGTGCTTTGGTGCAACCACTGTTTAAATTTAAAAAAAAAAAAAAAAGGTGGGGGAAAACCCAAACCAAACCCAAACAGCCAACAAAAAACCCCAACCCCCAAACTGTAGCAAAGCAAAAGACATGTGCGATCAAGTAGATGCTTTAGCTGAATTAATAATAATACTGCAAAAGAATAAACCTAAACTGTGGCATGCTACTTTCTAAATTATCTATGACTATGATTATCTTTGAAGTAATTGCAGCTGAGACTAGTTTTTAACTAACATAGAGGTTCAAAGCCAAATTGTGTTACTTATGAGTAGCTCTAATAAAATCAATAGGGCTGCTTCGGTAAGTAAGTGCTGCTTTGGGGAAGCAGGTGTTTGAGGATTAGATCTAACTTTTTATTGTTGGTGTGCAAAAATAAAATTAAGATGTTAGTCAATTATCATATATTTAAGTTCTGTTTCTGGTAGCATTATACAGAACGCATGTTCAGCATGTGCATCTTCAGCTTTAGTTGCTCTGCTTTCATTTACTTGCTGTACTTGTCTCTACATATTGCAGCAGGCAAGATTCACTTACTTTTGTGCTTGCAGGAGAGGCAAAGACAGCTAGAAAGCATGGGAATTTCCCTTGAGTCTTCAGGTATCAAGGTTGGGGATGACAAGTGTTACCTGGTGAACCTGAATGCAGACCCTGCACTCAATGAGCTTTTGGTTTACTATTTAAAGGTAAGAACATGAACAGGATGCTTATACAGAATGAAAGGACACTCGTTTTGAATTCCTGGCTCAATTTGTTTTTCAGGGTGTATTTAGATTTTTAAGACTAGTAGCAGCAAAATAGGATAGGCCTCCTCCTACTCTTTAGGCTTTTGTTCTCCCTCTGCAGTTCAGCTTCGTTGTTTCCCTAATTGATCTCCTGATTGCCAACAGTGGGAGAAGCGCTCAGTGTGTGCTAGTCTTGAGATAAATCCTAGCTTTTCCAGACAGGATGTAAGTAGAATTGCCTTTTGGACTGAACTTGAAGTGAGAGCCCTTGTGTTGGAAGCTTCTTTTTGTTAGTGAACTGAGGATTTCTTTAAATATTCAATGAGTTAATCATAAAGAGAGGATGTTTATTAGTAATCAGTAAGAGTAAATGTAGTCTTAGATAACAGAAAAGCTTAAGAAAAAGAGAAAGGGAGGAAAAAAAAGGCTGTTAAAAATTTACAGAAATATATTTTCCTAGTGCCACTAGCTTTCATACCATTCTGTTTAGTATAGTCTCGCATCAGAGTGAAATAGTGTCAAATACAAACATAGTAAGTTTGTAAGGAAATGTGAGTTCCTTGTCAATAAGGTATGAAAAATTATCTTGTCTATTTTTATAGTTACTTTTCTGCTTTGGTGGCTGAGATACGGCTTCTGTATTTGAACGGTAGCAAATAAAGCACAAGTTCTGTAACAATAGCAAAGTAAAGTACTCCAGCAGAAATTTACAATACAACTTGAAATTATGTAGAGATTAATATGTATAGTTGCATTGCTATATAGCTGTTTTCTGAAAAGCAGCCAACTCCCTGCACCTGGTTTTACTGTCTATGTTGTCCTCTGTTATGTATGCCTACATGACACAGCTGGTTTTCTTCACTGTTTGCATTTATTGCTTGTATGCAAGCGTTGCCTGAGAATATTTTTTAATCAGATTTTGTATGTCAACTGCTTTATTTTGCTTTATCCAAAACCGTATGAAGAGGAAGTGCAAAGCAGAACAACAGTTTGTGTTGAGATCTTTTACAGTCTTCAAATCTGCTGTGGCACCGTTTCTGCTCTATAGAAGTGCTTAGCAAAGGAGAGCACATAGATTGTGCAGTCTCTGTGCTTCAGCTAATATTTTCTTAGTTATATAAACAGTGATAGTTTGCATGTCTCTTAGTAACAGCTTATTTTCTAGGATCACACAAGAGTTGGTGCAGATACCTCTCAGGATATACAGCTCTTTGGTATAGGAATCCAACCAGAACACTGTGAGATTGATATTGCTTTAGATGGAGAAGTTACACTCACACCAAAAGAAAATGCAAGGTAAGGAAGATCAGCAGCACTTTCCAGTGAAGTGTTTGCTTTTCTTTACCAGAACATAACTTGCATGCATTTTTATTTTACGTAGTCAGAACTACCATATGTTCTGAACAATGAGTAGCTTCAGTATAGGTGACTTAAACAGATACTTAGAAGTGAAATTCAGCAATAAAACTAAGATTTCCCCACATGTATACACACCCACCCACTCGGCAGCATAACAGGCTATCAGTGGTTTGGCTCAGAATAAACCATCACAAGAAGATATTCAGTAGGAATGAGGGCCCATTGCTTGTCTGTATCTTGGGTGGTAGCAGGATCACTGAGATGCTGCTGGCTATCCCGACCAGTGTAATGGGACGGGAGGCTGGGTCTTGATGGGGGAAGATAAATTGTGCCTCATGAGTAGTTCCTGTTGTAAAGCTCAGTATTTTGTGAGAAAGCAGTGTTTTAAAGATCTGAAGATCTTTAAATTCTTTATCTGTTGTTCTAGTAAATATGCAGTGTGAGGTCATGTTCCTCCTTTTGTTTCTACTTCTGTATTTTAATTATTTTTCTTTTGGGGGGCACTGTGGCTTCTTGGGTGGAATTGTAAATGTCTCTGTCACTTCATCTCCAGTGGCGTGTGATAAGCAGTACATGTGTCCTGGTTAATAGTCATGCTGCTTGACTGAAATCTAAACATCTGAACAATGTATAGAATCGTAGAATCATTAAGGTCTGAGAAGACCTCTAAGATCATCAAGTCCAACCGTCAACCCAACACCACCATGCCTCCTAAGCCACGTCCTGTATAGATTATTAGAATGAGAAACAAAAATTTGAGAGATCCCTTTTAAAAAATCTAATCTTTCATTCTGCATTCAGTAAAATACCTCTTAGCATTTGCATTTTTCTTCTGCAGCCTACAGTACAGAATTTCAAACAGATGGAATTCAGACTTGCAGTGATAGAGTTACTGTACTGGAAATCAGACACTTTGACTGGCAAGAACATGTCAGTGGAAAAAAACATATTTTGTTTTACTCGTGCCTGATCTGCAGTGCTTAAGTAGCTTTCTTAAGATATGAGTGTCAATAGAAATTTAGTTACCAAAATTTCATTGGGGGGAAAAAGAAAAATGTGTTTTAAAATCAAATGCTTACACGTTTGTGTTGACTTACTTGAGAGAGACAGCTGAATACAGACCACTGCATCTGAAAAGGCTTTTTTCATTTTACTTAAGTTTTTTTCCCTTTCAAATAAAATGTTCTGCTTTGTGATTTGCATATGCAGAAGTTCAACAACTCCATTTTTCCCATTTTGTGATTGAAACTTAAACACAAAGAAACCTAAATGCAAACATAGCAGTATACCAGATGTTCACAAAAGTAGACCCTTGTTAATAATAGAGGCTCCACTTGTTGAAAGAATGAAACTTGGATCTAAGGGTCTTTTCTTACGCTTGAATGCCAAGTATGTTAACAGTATGTTTTACAACTGTATGTTGACTCGCTTATATCTTGGAGAGCTTTATCAGTAGGATTTGCATGCAACCAACTTTACAGGCTGTTTATAAGAAACAGGCAGTGACCCAGTTTGAGAAATGGGCATTTAAAGAAAACTGTGCAACTAAAAGCAACCTTGTCTGTGTGTGTACTGAAGAGTTGTATCAGCCAAAGCTGGAGGAGAAAGGTGCTTTGTGTTTAATTCTGACTTTAGAAATCAGATGGGTAACTTTTCCGTTGATCCTTTAGTGAGAACCTAGCAGATTTGTGCATCACATGATACAAATCACTGTCTGTAGATGGGAAAAGCAGTAGATCTCGCAGTTACTTTTCAACTCTTTATTTTTAGGATTTCACTGAAGTTGTATTTTCTTCTTTCAGATCCTGTGTAAATGGTGCACTGGTATGTTCTGTCACTCAGTTATGGCATGGAGATAGAATATTATGGGGAAACAACCACTTTTTTAGGTAATAGTTGATATTTACGTTCCAGCCTCTTTTACATTCAGCCTATTATTTTTTTTTCTTTTACTGTTACGCATAAATTTTTTAGAAACTAAATTTCAATTTTTACACAGAATCAATTTACCAAAGAGGAAACGACGAGATTGGCTGAAAGACTTTGAGAAAGAAACTTTGTTAGGAGACCATGATTTGGATGCAGCTAGTGAAGCTTCTTCAGAACCAGACTACAACTATGAGTTTGCACAAATGGAAGTTATTATGAAGACACTGAATAGTAATGGTAAGGCAGCTCGTTCTTTTGAATTGTCTAGCAAGTTCAGCATGGAACTTAATTTCTGGGTAAAGCAAGTAGTACACTTGCTCCAGGGGCTTTTGGAGCATTTTCAGGAAAAGATATTTTACAGAAACAATGTTAGGCATATATATAAATATATGTGTGTGTGTGTGTGTATACACACGCATGTATATGTATAAAAAAAAAATGTACCTAGGTATAAATACAGACAGGCACACAAATCAGTAGTTGTTTGTGCCCTGACACAAAATTTTATCTGTACATCTGCTGTCCTTTATAGTGCAGCTGAGTTGTAATCATCATGTCAAATTATCATCCAAGTCCTACTAACCTCTTGCTTTTGCAAGTTACTGCAGACAAAAAGGCACTCCAGATATGGCTCAGTTAGTTTCATCCTTCCTTTTGTATCAAATATTACTGACACCATTTTAGCCTTAGTAGAAAAAAACTGAAATGATAACAAACCAATAGTGCGAAGTCAGCCAGTGTGGTTTTTAACGCTTGATCACCCCCAATATTTTATTTAATCTGTGTTAAAACCTATTGTGATGTCTTTTTTTGGACAGTATAATAAAATATATATAATATATATAAAATAATGGTATGGTGTTATATAAAAAAAATATGGTGTTTTCAAGGTTTCTAGAAGGCAAGTCATAGTTCATATGATATAATATGGAATGAAGAAATGCTGAAAAACTTGCTAAACTACTGAATGCTTTGTACAGGTTTTTTAATACACAAAATTTGGGAGGCAAATACCTTGGTTTTTGATCACTGACCAAGAAGACATGGTAGATGGTGTTTCATTGCTTTCTGTTCTCTTTTCTTCATATCTTTGCAGTATTTGCATTGTTTGGTGTGGTTTACTTGTCGAAATACAGTATTTACTTTTTTCTTGGTCTCCTCTAATTCTTTTAACTTTCTCTGT
>VZTV01033956.1:0-19668 GCA_013400875.1 Anhinga rufa | reverse complement strand
TCCTTGCATAGTCCACCTATCCTCAATTCCTCTGTTGACACCTGAGATTTATGATAAGCAACATGTGGTCATGAGCAGCTCAGGGAATGGAAAGCGCCCTGTTCTGGAGAGAGGTGATTTTGACCAGGAAGACCATATACTGAACTGAGCCCCCTCAGCTTCTCTCCTTGATGCAATCCATGGTCAGAGACAGGATGGAGCAACAATGCAGACCTGTACCTCTGCAGTAAGAGATGGTGCTGGCTGGGGAAGGGAGCAGAGGTGGACTTCAGAGAGTGTTCATCTGTTTAACTTCCTGATAAACTGCATCATTACAGTAGGCCAAGCAGTGACTTGGAGCCCTTGAAATGGTTAACAGACCTGCAAATACCAAAGGACTACTGCTGCAAATTGCAAGGAGGGAAGAGTGGATGGGGAGGCAGAGCGGCCAAAGAGCTATTCTCTACTTGGGCAGGAAGGAACCTAAAACAACTATCAAAGAGGGAAAAAGGATGGTTTGCTCTTTATTTGTACATGTTTCCTGCCGGGTTCTGAGCCTCCGACTGCATCACTTCCCTTAGGCAAGATATCTCTCTTTGTACACAGCTTCAGGAATGCAGTCAGATGTTCTGGACACCCACAGTTCAGTCTTCTGGGGTTTCAGGATGCAGGTTTAGCCCATTCTATTACTCATTAGGTTGCTCAAGTACCCTGAACCATAACCATCTGATATGGCAATGTAGTCAAAAATTCTCAAGACACTAGTGGAATACACAATGGATTCAGTGGAAACCTCTGCAGAGTTCAGGCACCTAATATTTCCACCTAAGATTTGTATCTTACCCCATTGTGTGGTTGAGAATAACGGAAATTTGAAACAATGTTTTCAGGCAGTTTCTCTTCTCATACTGTTGTGCAGTCCTGAGAGGGCTTTTTACTCTGAACTCTGCATAATTTGTGCCCCCTGAATTGCAAGCAAAATATGCTTAAGAAAACCACAAAACTTAGTAAACATTAGGGATTTTCCCATGTGATTTTCCTGAATATCAATCTAGTTTATGCTTCCAAAGAGCACCCATTTATCTCTTCCTGGCTGTTAAAGCTCCTTTTCTCTCTCATTTCCTCTACCTACCGCTCTTTCTCCCTACAGCTGGTATGGGCAGCTAAGCTGAAAGAAAGAAAAAATGGATGGATGAGAAAAGATGAGAGACTTCTACCAGGGATCTCTCACTGATGGAAATTTGAGGTATCTCTGTGGTAAGAGTAAGAAGGTGTTTCCAGAGGTCTTCCTGTCTTTGTCTTTATTGTCTGTCATGGGTATTACTTGCAGGTTAGTCTGAAATTACTAAATCCCTCAAACCATCACTGGGTGGTAGCATTTCAAATGGGGCTGACTTTGCCCAGTCTCTGCCAGCCCCACCTCTAGGCCCATTCCCTACACCACTCTGAGCCACACGAGCATTTTTCAGCAAAGTAACCCCCACACGCACTTCTTCCTCCCTCTCTGTTAATTTGATTAATAAGCTGGGTTGAGCAGCATCTTCTCAGAGCAACCTCACGTTACCAGGAGGGTGCAATGGCTAGTTTCCAAAGCACATAGCGTGGAGCACTAGGGCTTATTGTCCTGATAAGCAATGACGAAGGAAGCAGGGACATTAGTCACAAGGAGACCAGGGCTTTGACAGTGACAGCTGATGATGTACAGCACCTGCATTTGGTTTGCAATCAGCTCAGGCTACACTTCAGATGTTCAGGTGTCTTTTTGTTTTTTTTTGTTTTGTTTTGTTCTTTTAAGCATATCCACAGAATTATGCACATCGCTCCAGTTGCTGTATATGTGCCAGACTGAAAAAGTGTTCTCTTTCAAATCCCCGGTGGCCTCCTAAAGCCCCAAAACAAGCAGCAAGGATTAATTCCTCCCTAGATATGATTTGTCTAAATCCTAACAGATAATTTGTTTGAAGTTTAATTTTAGTCTGTTATTACACACACGGGCCTTATCTTCATTCAGAGTCGTTAGCAAAATTAAACAAGACTCTTCAAACAGGAAAGGGAAGCATAGCAAGAGCCCAAGCAAATGAGTGAAATGCAGGGCTAATAGCACTAATGGTAGGCTTACGCAGTGCTGGCAAGCCCAAGCCCTCAAGGAACCTTCAATCTGTCATGTTCTTGCATGTCTGACCATGCGGTAGGGGTACACCCTGTCCTCTGGGATCCCATGATGCTCAAGCCACCTCTGCTGTGATCGATGTTAGGGTACCTATACCCTGCCCCTCCTAGTTAACAGGATGCCTCACTCCATGGGTCCCCAGCTCCTGCCCATCTCCCTGCACTGCAGCAGCTCTGGGTTTGTTTCCTTAGGCACCAGAAGTTGCAGCAGCAGTGCACAGTGGAACGAAGAAGAGAAGAAAAACAAGGCCACATCACATCTTAATCCTTTAAAATGTGCACTGTACCGGTGGTACCACTGGTTGAAGTCTGTCCTAATTGCCTTGCATGGTGATTCCGTATCTCCACCAGTGTCCTGAACTCTTCCCCTGTAGCCACCATGACACAGGAGCCTGGGGAGGAGGTCATCTCCTCATTGCACCACTCTGTAAATAGGATTTGGGCCCTCAGTCTCAAGGTGTCGAAGAGTGTCTGAACATGTTAGCATTGCATTATGCTCCTGATCAGGGTGATGTTTAAGGGGACATCTAGATGGCTGCCATTTTTATGCTATCTGACCTCAGTCAACGATGTTTGTACCAGAGTTCAGCTGACATGTTGTATTTCATATATAGTCTTGTCTTTATAAAATGCAGGATTATCTTCAGACAGTGCTCCAAAAGTCTCCCTTCCCCAACTGCAGTTTGCATAAAAATCCCAGATCTAGAAAAGAGAAAAAGGAACTAAGATTACTAGTGACTTAAACCAAGTTGGGAAAAGAGCAATGCCTTTAAATGCTCTGCCTTTAAATCAGTTTCTCTCTTCTTTAGCACTGCTAGGACACCTGGGTTCCCTCTAGCAAGTACAAGACAAATTCTTCTGCACTGAAGCTGTGAAGGTTACCCAGAATTCATCAATTTTGGCATATGAAACTGTGGGTGATAAGGTAGTTAGGACATGGTATCTATAAGATCAGGCCTCAGGACAGGATGCTGAAAACCTGAGTTGCATTTTCTGCCCTGTCCCCAGTCCATATGTCCATGATGAAGTCACTTAGGGCTAGACTGACGAGAATGTCAGGGCAATGCCAATGTGCCCTTTGGGCATCCAGTCAAACAGCCTGGGGGCTGCCCCCGACCCCTTGCACAGCTCTAGGTAGAGGCAGGCACCTCAGAAGAGATTAGAAATTGTGATGGCCATCCACAAACCACTCCACTGGGTTTTCCCTCTCAGAGTTTAAGCATTTAACCCTAGCCTCCCCACAATATGCAGAACCCTATTATCAGGAGGTAGGGTTTCACAGCCAGAGCCTCTCCTGGCGCTGGATTTGTGATGAACCCTATGGGCAAGTTTCTGTGGGATGAGCTAGATGAGCTCTGTCACCGTTCCAGAGCACCTTCGTGGGTGCTTGCTCATACCCTGCAATGAATGCAGGATTATGCAGGGTAGCTTGCACCTCCATGAAATCAAGAGACCATATGTATCTGGGGACCTATCAAAGGTAAAACGGCTTGCTGCAGATCTGCACCCTGCATCAGCCCATGAGAAATGTTTGATTGTTCATCAGTGTTTGGGGGCTTTTAGGTGGAGCAGAGGTTATCCTTATCTTTAGTAGCTTCTCCTCCAGTATTGCTTTTAAAGTAAAGTGGTTGTGATCATTGTAGACCTATCAATTGTGCTCAAGTCTGGGGGCTTAAATAGAGGAAAGCCATGTGGAAGTTTTTGAACAGACTTAATCATGAGAAAGATACGGAGTTGTTCAGTCCAAATGGAAAGGTGGTTCTGACCACATGCACAAATATAAATGCAGATGCCCAACAAACCACCTGCAAAACTTAGAGTGTCAGCCAGGGCATGGGGGATTGCAGCCTCAGGCAGAACATAGATGTCCAAGCCCAAGGTCCAGTGCATGCACTAAGTGTGGATTTTGGCATTAGTCTCACGCTACCTCAGTTCCTAACCTTAACCTTTGATAATTTTATTTCCTAATCTTCCAGATGCATTACAGAGGTAGTCACCTAATTTATTGTTTACCTATGGGTATAAAAATCATTATGATGAATAGAACTCTTAATTTTTAAATCAAAGGTTATAAGTCAGGCTCTCTTTTTAACTCAGTTAAACAAATATTAAGCAAACCAGTTTATATTAAGGATGTACAGTAATCTCCCTTCCACATAGTCTACCTATATGTTCACTAATATAAATACATTTGTAACTATTAACTAGCAACCTCAGTGATTACAGGTCTGCCACATACGTTTTAAGGACAAAGTAGAAGAGTGAATAACTCTAGTTCCTCATATTTCTCATAAACATAAAAATCTACTTCTACCATAGAAATGAAGTCTTGTTAATCCTCGTAAAGGCAGCCTTGGGGCATGGGAAATCCTGCATCTGAACACCAATGTGATGCATCAATAAAAAACACTGAATTCAGCCATTACCTTCTGATAATGGAGAATTGACTATATAATTTAATTTAGGACAGCCTGCAAAAAGAAACTGTAGTAGCCAGAAAATATCTTCATTCTCCCTGCCTTGTAATATGGGTAGGTCTATATAGAGTTAGAGTAGAGTATAATTTTTCTTCTAAGTTTAAGCACAGCGAAAGGACAAGAGGCAACAGATACAAGTTGCTGTAAGGGACATTCTGGTTAGATAGAAGAAAATAAATTCTTCTCAATGAATATGGTCAAACACTGCACCATGTTGCCCAGGGAAGCTGTGGGATCTCTGTCTTTGGAAATACTCAGAACTTGACTGTACAGAGCCTCAGTAGCCTGTCCTAACTTTGACGTTTGCCCTGCTTTGAGCAAGGTGTTGGACTAAATGACCTCCAGAGGTCCCTTTAGCCTCAATTTTTCTATGATTTCGTGATAGATACCAAAGTCCTTTTGACACATTAATTGACAAGGTTTTTTATATTACCAAGAGAGGGCAACATGTTTTAATTCACACACACATATACACACATATGCTGGAAGTAGGCAGGGTGAGTTCTAAAGGCAGGACAAAAGCCACCATATATGCTTTAAATATCTACATGTCATTTCACAACTTCAGAGAGCAGCCTCCTGCTCTGAGTCCAGGTGATGGATTTTGAAGTCTGCAGGTCTGGCTGTTCCTTAGAGGTCGCACCACATCTTACAAAAAGGACCACAGACAGAGTTCACAGAGTTGTATAGGTACAAGTGAAATTGAAAATTGTCCAGAATGCCATTTTCAGTCTTTCTACTTGCACTAATCTGGATCTTTTTTTTTTTTTTTTTCTGGAAAGAATATACTACCTTCGAATGGAGTAGGTAGTATTGTGTTCCTCTAAGAGATGACTAAAATTAGGCCAGTTCTTAAGAAGTTATTAAGAGCAGGTCATATTTTCAAGTTATTTTTTTCATGATATTTTCCACAAATTCATTCTGAGCATTTTCTTTTCCTTTACAAAATGACCCATTTTGATATAAAATTTTTTTCAAAATTGTATATATTCAAGTTTCTGTGAAAATACTATAGCAAATATACCAGTGCATGTATGTTCCTCCTTAGCTTGCATAGTCATGCTAGCCTATTTGCTGTAAACAGTAACAGCATGTTGTACCTTCACACTGGGAAGAAGAAAAAAGCACTTTCAACAGCAGCCTGAGTAGGATAGTAAACAACATAACGAGCTGCAGAAAGACTAAAGTGATGCTCTTTTGCTGAACAAAGACCTCTAAAGACAGATAAGCAGGGTAAGGTACCCGGGTACCAATATGGCTAGTGCAGATATGTGCTGAATTTGAATTCCTCTGCTATGAGATTATGTATCCCCTGTGAGATGCAAAGCATGCCTTCATAGACTGAAAGCCATTCTGATTCAGACTAAACATTGTAGCTCACTCTCATTAGAAGTGAGTTAGATAATTTAGATTAGTCTCAGGTAATTTAGATCTCCAAATCCAAGGTTCAAGTGACCAAGCAAAAATCCTCATTCTCTTCATCACCTTGCTTTCATATTGCCTCTAAACAGTTTGAAAGTGTGAGTTAGTGGAAACTCAGTGTTCAGAGACAAGGAGACAAAAAAAACCCCAATGTTGTGACTCTGATGAGCAAATAACAAGGCAGCAGGTAAATTCCAGATATTTGGTTTGCAAATGGTGTTGATAGTAAGAGAGATTTCTCTTTATTGTTATCACTTTTTATATCTTTGAAACTTTGATTTTATTTTTTTTTTACTTCTTTACTAGCTAAATTTTGGTATTTTTTTCAGTGTTCAGAGATTCACACATATTCAGGAATGGAATTATGGGGATTATTCCCCCTCATAGTTCAACTTTACTTTAGGGTCATAGCTAAGCAGAAGAAGTGTTAGTTTTTGTGGGTAATAGTGCTAGCTCTCATGCTGGTAGAACTGAACAGTCAACTATGTTCTCTGAAAGCACACTTCGGTAAGTCTCTATGCCAATAGAGCTCTGGGATAAAGCAAACCTTACATGCTCTCCAAATAAACTGTATTTGCAGACCTGTCAGTTTTATGCAGTGACAGGCACAATCCAAAAGAAAAACAGTGCTCCAAACACCTCAGACATTTTGGGAGCAAAGTTTGAAACCCTCACCCTAATATGGGGTTACCTTTAACAACTTTATTTACAGAAGGAAAATTCTCTCTGATCAAGACCATGGTCCTGAAATCTATGATGGGACCTGATTTGTGTGGTTTGATTTCATCTGGGGTTTTAAAACTGTTGGTTCTTATTTCTTCATGTGCTATTAATTTGTGTTCCCTGACAGAATAAGCACAAGATTCATTTACATGAATAACTCCTGAGGGTTGAAATGCCCCAATACTGTAACAGAATACCTCATTTCTATTTATTTTTTGTGGCAGCGTTCTTTTCCCCACTGGTTACTAACTGCTTTCGTCCTAACATTATACCAGTGTAAAACTTGGGAGCTTATTTAAATCCTTCCTTTAACAAAAAAGAAAAATGGTAGCTGTAGTGGCAGGCACGAACCCAACAGGCAATGCAACAGAGGGGTTCACTCCCACGTCACCTCTTGCCAGCGCGGTACTCATGCTCCAGGTCACAGAAGCAGCTACCCAGCCCTATTACCAACAAGGTGGCTGTTGAGAAACATCTCTGGTACAGCCTGCATGGGACAGCTCTTTGCCTTTTATGTAGATAAGCCATAGGGTAAACGCTCTCCTGTGGACTGCTCAAATTCATGAAGTTTTTTTCCTCCTTTTACCATAAATCACTTTTCCCCATATCATTTGCTAATAGGCTTCTGGATCTTAAAATTCAGTAAAATTCAGTAAAAGTATGGTAGATGTGGAATGGATCCTTGAGCGGAGAGTGTTTTACAGAACTGCCTATACTACTGCTGCTCACCTGAAGCCCAATAATCGTGAGTCAGACCCCTGAAAAGTCACAAAATCCTACCATTTTTTACTTGCACATAGGATCACATAGCACTGCTGATTTTCTGTGTAGTTTGCACAGCATGCAGCTTGCTCTTCCATGCCAGGAGCCCTCTGCTTGGGCTGGGAGCTGAGTAGCTTGGTCTCCATAGGTCTCCTGAGAATCTGCCTCTCCTCAGCTTTCCTGTACCTCTTTCTTCTGTTGCTTGGGGAAGTGTTTAGTGCCTGCACGCAGGCTTGCTTGCTTGCAGGTAATGGCCTAGTGCTTTGACTCTGCTGTGGGGACACACTTTCAGCCCAGCTTGCTGTTGTCCAAATTGCTCCTGCACCCTTTTTGGGTCCTAGTTCTTCTACCTGTCAGCCTCTGCTTGGCCACCTTTTAGTGTTTGAAAGGACTAAAGCGGCATCCACCGCCACTAGCCCTTCCTCTGTTCTGTGCCTGTCCTTCATCCCTTGCGCTGCTTGGCAAGGAGGCATTCCCCACCGAGCCATTCTGCGTTCTGCCGCTGCACACCATGACCACTAACTGACCTGCTCCACGTGCTCGGACATGCCATACTTTACATCACGTGCCCGGACACACCTCTTGCCGCTGGGAACAGAGGGTAGCCCAGATCCCAGAACTGGACTATAACACACCAGCAGTATGTACATCCTGTTGTATGAAGGCAAGAACCATCCTTTGGCTTTTTCCCAAGTAATAGCCTCTTTTTTCATTTTGTTTTGTTTTCTTTTTTTGGCTGTCGAGATGGAAACAGTATTGCCTTCATATGTTAAACTGTGTCCATTATACTCTCAGCTGGATATTCAATGCACTTGGCTTAGCTCAAGCCTATACCTTTTATATCCCTAGCTTTATATGGTAGGTGCTCATCTTGTTTGGTCAATTCTTGTGCTTTCCATCATTAGCTGGCATATTTCAAAGTCCTGCCTCACATACCCAGCCCACCCTCGCAGGGAGTGGAGTGAACTCTCTGTGAGAGCCACGGACCGATCTGCTGGGCCCAGCTCTTGTGTATCACTCAGAGTTCTCCTCAGAAAGGCAATGGTCTGACAGCACACTGACAGACCGATGTTTGTCACACACAGCCTCTGCTTACACCCTGGTCCAAGTGTGCTGCTCAGTCTGCTGCTGATAGTTATTCTTGTGGACTGTATCCTTGGCTTATGTTACTGGAGGCTTGGGTAGGATGTGCTGTAGTGCCTCACAAGTGCTTTCTTCATGATGCTCGGCAACAACTTCTGATCAAACTGCAAATGCACCTCCTGCACAGAAGTGACTGCCAGAGTTACAGCAGAAGCAGCAGTCCTCACCCTGGCCTTGTTTGAGAATGAGATGGGAGCCATGGATGGGCCAGTGATAGATCTGGGGATTCAGGAGAGGAAAGCCTCTCTGATCTGGACTTTTGTAATCGTGAACTAGTCCTTCAGTCAGGCCCTGGGGTGGAGAGCACGGAAAGCTTCCCAAAGACAGATGCACAAAATAGTCAAAGAGAAAGAGAGCCAAAGGGCAGAAAGAGATAAAAATAAAATAAAAGAGGAGGAAAAAGAGTGAATGCAACAAAAATAGGGAAATTTAGAGTAGATTTATTGTAAAGAGGGGGAAAAAGTAAAAGAGAAGCTGAAAGCTAGAAAATTACCCAGTAGGCTAATAAAGGGTAGGTAGAAGCACATTCTCAGGTTCTAATTGCCCCTTCTGTTAAACTTCTATGCTTTTATTTAGAGTTAAGAGAAGAAAGATGGACTTGTTGGCACATAACAAGCTACTATTTTAGATCACAGTGACTGTCTTAGATCTTGCAGCCCTAGGGATAACATTTTCTGTATTACTTGTGGGCTATCTCTACAGCACTCAATTCTGACATAACCATGCCACAGCATGCAAAAACTTTTATAACTCCTGTCTCAAAAGGAAGGATTGAAACCTTGGCCTTTCTAACGTCAATGAAAAAAACTCTCTTTCACTTCAGTGTGAATTCAGGATTTAATCTCAAACACGGAGTTTTTTCAATATTGAGAGCTCTGTGAACTTCAGGTCATCACCAAAGCCAAATCTTGGCAGTTCAGGAGTTTTTTCCCTAGAAACTAATGTAAGTTGGCAGGACTTTCTCCCATTCCTCATAAGTGGAGAGGCTGTCGCAGGGTTAGTATAAAATAAGCTGCATTTCTTCTTACTCTGAAGAAGAATTGCTCTGCATGGTGTAGCAGGGGCAGGTTTCACAAAGGTGATTAGAAAACAAGGACAAGCACACAGGATTTTCAATGAGGACGTTATCTCCTCTAATCCGAGAATTCTCTTTTTTCCTGGCTTGGGGTGCGCAGCACTTTACAGCAAACACAAAGGCAAAACAGCCATGTGCTCTGAATAACTTACATTCAAATTAGATTGACAACATAATGAAAGCTGAATAATGTTATATTTGGAAGTCATTGATAGAAATCATCCCCAGCTCGTATCTTGAGAGGAGAGTAGGATGAGTGGTTATCTATGCCTCTGCTG
This sequence comes from Anhinga rufa, assembly GCA_013400875.1. NCBI lineage: Eukaryota > Metazoa > Chordata > Aves > Suliformes > Anhingidae > Anhinga > Anhinga rufa. The sequence continues at coordinate 9,640 of VZTV01033956.1, read as the reverse complement.
CTCTGCTTCTTCTTTCACAGTCATTTTCTTTTCTCATCTGTGCCCAGCACTCTTCAAAAATAGCCTCTTTAAGATACGAAATTTATCTTTATTCTTCTAAAAAAATACCCTCCTAACTTTCTGGATGGACTCTTATAACACTCCGATTATGTTTTAGAGTTGGTGTACTCAAATCCTCACTGATTTCCAGGATGGGTCTTAAATCACACATTATATACCCTTATCCCCCAATACTCTGCTTTGGATTTACAGTTCCAGTTAAAGTTACATCTGTGAAGGAAGATGACATCTTGCTGCTCCCTATCCTTTTAAAATACCAAATCAATTTAAGGGCTTAACTTATTGTTATAGTTTATCCTGAACCTTCTGAATCAGTTCATTGAATTTTAGCTGTAGCTATATAAAATTCTATACAGTGAAACTGTTTGGCCATACTGCGAATGGCTATGCCATGATCCATCAATGCCACTAACTGCCAGCAATAAAGAAATCCTCCTTTATTCTCCATTCATTTCAGTGAATTTCTAAAACTACTATTGAACATGAAGAGTATATTTGACTAGGTTTTAATTTTTTTTCTTCTTCTTTTAAGGAGCAAATCAATGATATTTACCTGAAATGCACTTCACCATTGAGGGGCTTCAGTAGCTGTCAAAAAGAGACACTGGGAAGACCCAACGAAATACAGACTTGTAAGACTGACTGTAGTAGCGAGCAAGATAATGGAAACATTTATAAGGGAGAAGATTACAATTCAGTTAGAGATGTGATTTAGTAAAGGGAAAGCTGAATGGTTCTGTTAAAAGAAGATCATGTATGACAAATGTATTAGGGTCATTTCAATGCATTGCTGAATTGATAAAGATGAAATCGTTGACATAATTCATCCAGATTTCAGGAAAGTATTTGTTACAGACTGTACAGGAGATCGATTTACAAGGTCAGAAAGCTGAGCATAGGGGACAACTCTTGAAATGGAATACAAATTGGTTTAGGCACAAGAAACAGATGGTGTCAGTAAAATGAAACAATTCAGGGTGCGATGAGGTACGGATATGCCTGAATGCGAATCCTGAATACCACATGATTCAGGTCCCAAATCATTTGTTGCGCTAGGAATGTGGACATGGGCAAGTCTTCACAGCTTTGGAATGAAAAGATTTGCAAACCTCTCTGGGGTGATTGATTGAAAACAACCATGAAAATGCAGATCATCGTGGAGAAACCCATGCAGTAAATGCACTTCTAAAGTCCTCTATGGACAGCAGAAAAATGCCTAAAATTCACAGGTGATTAACCACTTCTACCTGCTTTTTAACACCATCTGTGCACCTTGTTAAATCCCAAATTGAAACAGATACATTTTCCTGGTGTGTCAGAATCTGCCCAACCACTAAAGTTCAGAAAAATGACATTGTGCTGTTAGTGAAACCCATGAACAGTGCAGAATTGCAGGGCTGGAGAGCGCAGACTGCACTCTCCATCAGCAAAATGTCCAAGGAAGTGCCTTAACTAGGCTTTAATTTCTTTGTTCTTACTGTGGATTTCTTTCTCTTTATTTTAGGAATAGACTGAGAAACAGTCTAGAACTGAGCACAACTATGACGGAGCACAGCAAGCTCATAGGAGGGTCCTAAAAACTAGGAAAGTTCCACCCAAGTCTCATTCTTTGCATACACAGATTAGCTGCCATCCTACTCAAACACGGAAACAACGAGGGGCACATTACTCAGTACACTCTGTTAGACGATAGTGTTATGGATTCTTTCAAAGCAGAAAGGCCAGACATCTTAAAGGCTGGATGGGAAGTATGCTCCTCATAGCATTTAAAGTTCCACCATGGGTCTCTCCACATCTTCTAGCCCTAAAGTTGCTTAAACAGTGTGATCCTCTTGGACCCTGCCTCCAGTGGTGAGAGCACCAGTTAATTTTATGTATTCCAGCCTTTAAATGTATGTATTTCTGTAAAGCAAAGATGCTTCTACTTAACAAGAATCTTGATATAAAACTTTTAAGTCCATGATGGAGAAAACCCCTCATGGAGGAAATATTTCTGGCAAAACCATGTAGAGTCTGACCTATTCAGCTGAGAATCCTAAGTGTCTTTGGCTTCTTAACTCTGGATACAGCTAACCACACCAAACATACCTGCAGACCTGCCCCTTGTGCTCTGTTGGCAGGCTTCAGGAATCTCACCTGCAAAACAAGGCAAATGTAAAACAGATGGCTAAAGAAAGTACTATAGATACGCGTGGCATATGCAAATTAATTGAAATCCATTTTCATTCATTTCCATACGCTTGGCTTTAAATTGTGATTCAGAAGCTGTTTTGTGGTTTTTATTTGTCCCTACACGCTGCCTTGGGAGGACGAGGCAAGGGCCAGGGAGAGTACCCACTTCAGCCTGTGATTTCAGCCCACTGCTGAATACAAGTCAGAGCCCTCAGCCCTTATCATATCTAGTTTCATGAGGTTCTCCTTGGTACTGACTGTTTGGTGCCTCCACCATTTGTTAGAGTAAATAAATAAACATGCCATCCACATATGGCCTCTCACTAGGACCAGGAGATGATATTTTAAATTGATTCAGTGACCAATAGGCCTTTCTTGGTGAAAGGAAAGAGTTTATTTTAAAAATAAACAGTTAGGAACCAAGAATAAAAAGAAAAAGACACAAAATTCAAGGTAAAACAAGCAGCAATTAATAAATTAAAGGTATAGATCTACTTTCACTGGAATAATAAATTAATAGGATCATAATCTCATCAGTTAAATCTATAAGCGAAGTGAAATTCTGGAATAACCTTATAACTTTTACATAATATCTACATCTTGTCCAGAGTAGTTTAAGGGGAGGTGCATACTTGAAAAGAGCTCCTAAGCACCCTGGTAGTACTAGGTATAAGACCAAGTTATATAACATTGAGCAATTAGAAGTCACACGGGAAACGAAGAGGCGTTGTCACCAGTACAAGAAAGCAGCAGGAACAAAGAAAAGAGACAATCATTCTAGAACAGAATCTACTCCAATGGCTCCTGTGATAATTACAGGGTTCAATTTCTTTCTATCTGATTCAAACCTGGAGCATAGAAACAGATCTCTTAAGTTCTGTTAAACCTGTTGCACCTTTATAACTAAGTACTTATGTGAAGAGAGGGAGGTTATATCCTTCCAGTTATGGTCTTATCTGGGATGTAGAAACCCCAGCTTCAGCTCCTTGGTCCAACTGCTTTTACTAACTGGAGAAGCTTCTAGGGAGATAAAAGAATGCTCACCAAACTTCACTTAGAAAAGACTGAGGTTGAAGACCCGAAAGTCTGCATAATTTGAACACAAACCAGGCAAACTTCAGCTCAGTGTCTCTGTATGGTGTCATTTTCAATTGTAAGGCACACAGTCATGGTTTGATGACAAATTTCCTCATGAACCCAGAAAAATATTATACCAAAGATGATCTATTTTGTTTTTTCCAGACAGACATTTTCAAATGAAAAATTATTTTGCGGTAATATTCTCAACAAGTTCTGTTTCAATTTAATTTTTGTGCTCTTCATCAGTGGGCTTTCTTTCTTTCTTCCCTCTAAATTAACTAGAAAGCACAGGATCAGGCTGGCTGCCCTTTATGTTCCCCACCTCATTCTTTGCTTACAGTCTGACGACCATTGACCACATATGTAAAGTGATGGTCTTCATGCCGAAGAGTCTGGTACGGTCACAGCAATAAATGTCTCCACAATGGTCAGACAGCTTTCAGGGATTTGATATACCCCACCAGTTGAAAAATGAATTTACAAGTCTGAGAAGTTACTCATATGTCAGATCTGATGACACTACTAGGTCACTCTTCAATTTCATAGTAGCAGAAAGTAGCCTGAATTCCCCACCTGGATTTCTTAGTAAAATGAACTGTTTCTTATATTTTTCTAGCACACTCAGAGGAACATAAAATGCAGTACATGTTTCCTTAGTATCCATCAGTTGTGCCTGTCTGAGTCACTTGACAAAATATTTTCTCTGATCTTACACTGCATTTTTAGTTACAGCAATAGCAAGAAATTTTAAGGAAAATAATAATAATGCAGGGCAGTGAAAGACTTTGCAGCCTCTCTTGAGAGACTGTCTTGACAGGAGGAGTTTGATGCCTCTGGAAAAACAGAATTCATTTACACTAACTCTATATTCAATCGTAATGACAAGGCCTTAAAACAGGCTCTGAGATTTTGTACTTTTTTTCTTTACTGCTATCTTCTAGTTCCTACTGAGTTGTCCCTATTGTTAGGGTGAGGGGAAGAAAAGCCATGAATTCTGCTGGTGAACATAAAATAATTTATTCATAATCCCTACACAGCTATCTACTATCACTAGCAGAGACAACAGTGCCAAACTTTTCCAACACAGCCTAGATCAAACCAATTAATTTTACAGATGCTTTAAAAGAACTTAGAGCCTTCTTGTCTGAGTTAGATTTGAACTGCCCCCAGCATCTTCCAGACCCTCATCCACAGTCTGGTGTTCCTGGGGGACGTCACTGAAGTCCATGCTTGGTTTCAGGCTAAGTAGGTCCACAAAAGAGAGCATTTGAACTGTTCTGTATAATGGGTGTTTACTAGCAATATCTAAGGGCTGGTGACCTGCTCAAACACCTGTGCCCACCATCCTACCCATTTTTTGAACATTTCAGCCCCAGCAAGCTAGGAAGGACCCACCCAGCTGTTTTCCAATAAAACTTTCCGTATTGCCTGACACTGAAGATCTCCCTAGACAGAAGTGTGCCTAAGAGTTAAGATGCTGCACAGGACCTTGGAGAAACCAGCCTTTAAAACAAAATTGTTCAAAGCACTTGCATATGAAGTTATACATAATATATTACTCCTAGAAAATCTATACAACAGAACACTTGACTTGGGATTTTCAATCACTCAGAAAACCTGAGTTAGGATAGCTCTCTTGATTACACAATGAATACATTGTGTTTGTTCATTTTCAAAATCAGTTTGTTTTCAAACTTGCAGTCCCTCCTCTGCCCCACCGCCTTACAGCTTTCCCCTCAATTCTTTCCATGAGCATCCCACCCACTACCTGCACTCCTCCCTCTTGGCTGCTGCTTTGTGTCATTTTTCCCTTCCCTCCTTCAGCCAGACCTCACCACCCAGCTCCTTCCCAGAGCTGGTTTGTGCAGATCACAGTCTGTTCCTGTCTCTTCTCCCAAATTCTCTTTTTCCCAGTCTCTCTAGAGGAGAGAGCTACTCTACTCTGAACTCCAGTATCCAGTTGCACCAGCTAACAGTCATACAATAGCTTAAAAAAGAAAAAGAAAATAAAGACTGTCTCCAGTTTTAATGTTACATGCAGCATCTAATACACAAAGGAATACAATACACCGAAGGTCCAAAACTGTTGAAGAGGAAAAAAGAAACACCATCACTTTAAAGATCTTCGTTGTTTGCCTAAGATGTGTCCTTCACGGACTTGACTGGGCACAAAAGGATTCAACGTAAATGAATAACTGCTAAAGTGCTTCTGATCTGCAGATCATATTGTCCTGCTGACAGATCATGCATGTGAAGTAGAAGAGCTGATACAGGATAGTGAAACCAGCAATGAACCTGAGAAAATTGAGAAGGCGCAGCTGGAATATAAATGGACAAAAAACACCCTCTAAAAAGGAAAGGCAAAAGCAGAGGAAAGAAAACAAATAGAGGAACAGACAAATGCCAGAACTAATGGTACACCCCCCCCCCACGAAACATAGGATGCTTCCTCCAAAATGTGTGCATGAGGGTTTAAACATGTATTTATCTATCATCAGATTAGCAAGAACATGAAATAGAATAATGCTGATATAAATTACCAAAAGTACTAAAATAGATGTTTTCTCTCTGATGGGTTATATCCTCATTCAGAGGTATTTAAACCCTGATTAAATGGAACCCTTAAACATCTGTGGAGAGTCAGATTGAATCATCTTTCAGGGGACAAGCACTACATGTTTTCATTGTTTCAATTATGTAGCCTGTCCAGATCTTAAGGATTTACACTGGTTTTTTAATCATATATTTCTTTAGAGCTGGACATGGATGTAATGATGATGTTAGTGCAGTAGACGAATGTTGACAAAAACAAGCAGCAAAAATTGAAGCAATCCTTTCCTTGCCTTACCTATGGATAAAAAACCAGGTTGTTTTCTTTCTTAATGCCTGAAAAAGACATTGATTTCTGAAAGCTGTGTTTTAGAACTGTTGATTAAATCTCCTACAAGTGAAAACTGTTCGTTAAATCTCCTATATATGTTTACCTGAGTAGTTGCATCAAAGAGCCACAGTAGCTTGGATATGATTCTGGATGTGTAATTTGTCCAGGCGAAAAAGGGCTTTTTTTAGAAAGTCTGGAGCCTTCTTAATGAAATGTAGAAAATGCTTAGAGAAGTGGAGGGTAATCTGGTGAAAAGGCAGATGAACTCAAGATACAGAGGGAAAGATTGATCACAAAGCAGAATTGCAGAGAAGGGAGATGAAACACTAGAAGCAGATAAGTTTATCTAGTGATTGTACAGAGGAAGAAAGCAAAGAAGATAACCGATCTCGAGACAAAGACAATGGGATGGTAGCTGAAGAGGAAGGTTGAGAGATGATTTTTCTTCTCAGACGTTCAATGACATTACTGTATTCTTCTGATGTTGGCAAGGTGACAGTGCAAAAGCAGTTAGTGCAGCAGGTAGGAGAAGAATCAAGACACCTTGGTGGTTTTGCAGTTAAACCAGCAGATTGGTACTCCTGAAACTTGCAATTTCGCTTCCTGGTTATGTCTGAAACCTCAGTTTTCTTGGGCAAGGCAATTACTTCTCTCTTCAGTTTCCTATTTATAAATTAGGGGTGGTAGCACTTCTTTTCTATCATCATCTTCTTGACTTGTTTGTCTGAGCTAAGGCAGGAGCCATATCTCAATACATATCTGCCTAGAGGCAAGCAGAGTAACCTGGTCCCAACCGGGACCGTTACATAGAAGTGTCACAGTAGCCACTGGTAAGTAAGACAGAGAGGATCAGGAAAGCTGAAGAAGCTGCCAAAAGGCTTGATATCAGGCACTAAAAGTTATTACTTAAAAATACATATTTGGGTTCTTTTATTTCCCTTCTGATCCTATCAAGCGTACTCAAGGCACATTTCAGCTTATTTTTTATTTATTCCCTTGAATCTTTCTTTTACTTCAAAAGAAACTGGTTATCCTCATCCAAGAGCTTGGGATTTCTGAAAAACACCAGCTCTCATCAGTCTTTTGATAAAATCATAGGAGCTGGAAACATTGAGAGTTCCTTTTGTTTTAATAACCTCTCTTTCATGAATATTTACTTCTCATTTGAATATTTATCATCAATAAAAATTAAAACTGTGTGTTTGTGGGGACTGTGAGCAGTTTGGGATTAACATGAGTGACATCCCTCAAAAATAAGGCCTATCAGAGGGTTATCTTTCTTACAAGTGGAGCTCTTTCTGCAAGGGCATTCTGAGTTTGGAGTACTACAAAACCAAAAAAACGGAGGAGAGAAATTCTGCAAAATGAGAACCCCCAGTATCAATACAGGCTGGGGGGTGAAGAGATTGAGAGCAGCCCTGCAGAGAAGGACTTGGGGATACTGGTGAGTGAAAAGCTGGACAGGAGGCAACAATGTGCGCTTGCAGCCCAGAGAGCCAGCCATATCCTGGGCTGCATCAAAAGCAGCGTGGCCAGCAGGGCGAGGGAGGGGATTCTGCCCCTCTACTCTGCTCTGGTGAGACCCCACCTGGAGTGCTGCGTCCAGCTCTGGAGCCCCCAGCACAGAAAGGACATGGACCTGCTGGAGTGGGTCCAGAGGAGGGCCATGAAGATGATCAGGGGGCTGGAGCACCTCTCCTATGAAGACAGGCTGAGAGAGCTGGGGTTGTTCAGCCTGGAGAAGAGAAGGCTGTGGGGAGACCTTATTGCAGCCTTCCAGTACTTAAAGGGGGACTNCTCTGAGCAACCCAGTCTGGTTGAAGCTGTCCCTGCTCACTGCAGGGGGGTTGGACTAGATGACCTCTAAAGGTCCCTTCCAACCTAAACCATTCTGTGATTCTATGAACTGGGGAAAAGATTCTGTTTGGTTCCTCTACACTAGCAGTAGTATAGCTTTAGCTATTAACAATACTATGAAAATTATGGAGTTTCTAATATCATTAATGATTCTTCTAATCAGTGGGTTTAAATTATAGTTCTTGCTAATTTAATTTTCATTATTTGCTATTTGCCTGTGCAAACAAGATGCTGTTTTCAGCAATGGTTTGCTGAGAAGCCTGTAAAAACATGCAGGATTGTGATATATCACACACATGACAACGTAAAGCACAGAAAAATATGAACAAAGAGGAAAGACTAATGTACCCTCTACAGCACTACAGTTACAGAATGCCTAGAGATGAGGAACAGCTAATTTAGGAGAAAATGGGCTATAATTTGGAGAAAATGTCTAAGTTTGATTTATAATTTGCAGGCAAAATGTATGAACTCTATATTTATCAAACTAAAGTTCCATGCTAAAGCTAGCTGCTCTCCTGGACTTTTTTTTTATATGGAGATAACAACAGACATTTATTAAACTTGATAATCTTACATGTAAAGAGAGCTCCTGCTGGGTTTAGATGTGGCCTATGTTTCTTCCTGTATAAGCTGTTAATTAAGATCCTGGAACAGTGGCAAGGCCAAGGCATCACCTGCTCAAAGGGGTGTGAAGATGTCAAAGGAGGATCTCTCAGCCATTTTAGAGAACAGAAGGACACTGTGCCTAGCTGCCAAGCCACAGACAAATCCTAACAGTGGGGAAATTGTGGTAAGAAATGAGGCACACATATTTTATTGTGTTGTCTTGCACTGCTTGTTGTGTTATTTAAAAGAGAGAGTAATTGTAGGTTAAACTGCTTGAATACTCCATGCAATTACACTGGGACTCCACCTGGAAAACATAAGTCCTGGGAGCACTCACTATGTTAGGGGTATAATAACAACGATTGCACGTGATGTGGCTCAAGGTAGACCTGGTCTGTAGGGATGCACTGTGCAGAAGCTCTGGCTGCAGGGCAATGGACAGTACGGCTGGAGAAGAGGCATCTGGAAGGGTGTGGAGCGCTGTGTGGGTAGCATGCTTGGGTTTCAGTGCTGGTGGAGAAGAGTCTGCACTAGCAGGGAGAAAAGAAGTCAGATTAAGGCCTGGGTTGTTCCATGACTTACATCTCCGTGAACTGAGTGACAACAGAGATCAGTGCCCAAAGCGGGCAGTGTTCCAGTATCACGTTTTGAGAAGATGGTTTGCTACCTCTTTGTCCTCCTGCTATGTCTTACTTTGCACATACAATGCAAGCGTGTACCTAGTTCACAGGGGCTTTGTTATATATAAGTAGTATCTATGCTGGATGAAAAAACAGATAAGATCCAGCAATCTGCACTCACAGCCCAGAAAGCCAACTGTACCCTGGGCTGCATCAAAAGCAGCGTGGCCAGCAGGGCAAGGGAGGGGATTCTGCCCCTCTACTCTGCTCTGGTGAGACCCCACCTGCAGTGCTGCATCTAGCTCTGGAGCCCCCAGCACAGAAAGGACATGGCATGGACCTGTTGGAGTGGATGCAGAGG
>VZTV01033952.1:283-11538 GCA_013400875.1 Anhinga rufa | reverse complement strand
CAACACTACAGCAATAAAATAACCTGACCACAAATGTTTTTGGAGGCCCTGTGCCAGGGAAATGAAGAAGTACTTTAAGTTTGTCAGAGAAACTTGAGGCTTAAGTGTTGATGGTGATGTTACCCATATTGTACCACCAGTCCTTTGAAACCATACAGCGTTGTCACATATATCACAAGGAGACTCCATTTGTCCTACATAATATCTTGTAGCAGGAGTTCATTAAGGAACATTTCCATCAGCTGATGCCAGAAATCTTGCCATTGTTTCTTTCAGGTCAGTTCCACACCATGTTCCAGGGAATTTGAGAGCCACTACTGTCTTGTTCATAGTACCTATATCGTGTCACAAATACTTCTTTTTTTTTAAAGTCACTGATTATCGGAAACAAGTGTTTTCATCTGTATGTGTTGTGTGTGTGAGCAGTGAAAGGGCAGAGAAGCCATTCCTTCTTAATGAGTATATGTGTGTAATGAATGCATGAATAATAATGAGAGAAAAAAATTCAGTCTTATTTATTCATTGTTTTATGGCTGCATTTAGAAACCAGAGTCTCATTGTGCCCAGTGATATACAAAAAATACAACAAAAAATAGTCCCTTCCCCAGGAGAATTTACTGTTTATGTATAAGCCTGTAGGCAGGAATTAAAAAGGGGCAGAGACAGGTTTGGAAAAATATGTGCATTTATATTCCATTTTTTTTTAATATATATGTGTGTATATATATATAAAACAATGGTTATAACAAGTTGTTATCTAACCATTATAGAGGTTTTATTCCTATAATCCCGCATGTAAAGCTAGTTTGTCTTTTTCTGGATCAGATATTGAAGCTCCTCGGATCCACTGTCCAGAAAATATTGAGACTGAGACCCTGGAACATCTTAACTCTGCTAATATCAGCTGGCAGGTACCAACAGCTGAGGATAACTCTGGAGATGAGGCAAGTTAAAATCTATACATTTGACTGAACACAGTCTTTCTATAGCTAGCTATTTAAAATTAATTTTATGATCCACTAGAATTTCTTTCTTCTGATAGCAGGAATAGAAGAAAAATCTGCTGAAAAGTTTGTATCTTGAGAATTCAGCATTTTCTGTCTTGGTTAGGGTTATGCAGTCACAGGACAGTGCATGGTGTTTAAGTGCATAAAATCTCATATGGTTAATTTATGTGGTCAAAAGAAAGAATGTGCCCTTGTTTATAAGATGGAGACAGCTGCTTTAAAAATGAGCTTTTAGAATGTGAAGAAGTTTAATAAACTCTTCTCAGGAGGAAATAAACCAGTTCATTAATCTAAAAGACTAATAAGAACACACTGCAATAAGTAAAAACTCATTTCAGCTTCCCAAGTGAGAAAGAAAAATCTCATTTTCCTATCAGATGCAAGGTTCAGATGTGGGCCTTCAGCTACCTTGGGTATCAGAGGTCTGGAAATGGAGTTAAAAGGAAAACTTGCTCCAGAGCTGTTTCATAAAGAGCAAAGTTCCCTACAGGCTCAGATATGATCAAGTTACAGCAACTGAATGCTTTATCATGACTCAGCAGAGGAACACTGACTCTGTGTGTGCTTTTAATTTGCTACAAACACATGAGTTTTTTGCACTTGGAAACTGTGATCTAGTCCAGTAAAGAAGGTTTGAGTTCACACATTTTTTTGCTGTAGCATAGCCGTGGTCAGGTACTGTAGCTCTGCTGACACAGGGTCATTCATTGAACTGTAGAAACCAAGTGTCTTAGCTCTTAGTTGTAGCTGGTTTGTCAAAGCCATGGTTGTCAGATAAGCTGCTTTGTTCACATAAAGCCAGTTCTTTTAAAGAGAAGTTTCTTAAGGCAGTTCTAACCCATATGAAAGAGCCGTAGAGAACATGTAAGTGTAATTTACTCCAAATGTAGGGTTTCTTTGCTGTGCGAGAATGTTTTGAAGCATCTGTGGGCTATTGACTCATAAACATATGTAAATTAAAACTGGATATGTAAGTACTTACAGCCCACAACTGTCCTCTCCACTCATCTCCCAGGTCTGCTGCCCTTGTAGCTGGAGAGCTGAAATGCAGACAAAGCAGGTTCAGAGCTGGCATAGTGTGTGTTCAGCGCAATGAGGCAGACAAGAGTCAGTCTTGAGTTTTCTTAATGCACAGTGCTGTAAACTGCAGCAGGTCTGTCCAAATCTTGACTGAGTAAATCCCTGTTGCTATAAAGAAGACAGTCCTGAGAAGGGGAGCAGAGCACTCTGTTGTGAAATCCACGCTCATTACTTGAAGAGGCTGTTTGCATTAAGAATGAGTAAGCTTGACATTGAAGGATACTATTTTGTGGCCATTTCTTGAAACATGAGTACCGTGATTACTAACCAGCTTTGTTTTTTTAAATAACAAGTATTTTCCTCTGAAAGGTCTCAGTTCAGGTTACCCCAGCTTTCATACCACCGTTTCTTCTCCCAATTGGTGAAGTTGCCATTACTTACACAGCAGCTGATAAGTCCGGCAATGAGGCAAGCTGTACATTCAGTGTCAAGGTTGTTGGTAAGTGCTGGTAAAAATCATTGGGGAAGAGCCTGTCATGGTTGAAACCTTCTAATTTTGTGCAGAAAGAGACTGTGAGTCACTGTGGCCTTTACATGCACAGGTATAAGCCCAGGATTAATATCATCTCCATAAATGCTTTGCTGGTCTTGGGTCACCATTTGCACAGTGTGCAGTCATTGCTCCCAGATGTTCAGTTTGGGTTGTATTTTGCTCTGTTGTTCATTCTGAATGTTAAGATTTCTCCTCACACTGGTAGATTAAAGTCATTATTGTGTTGTCAGTTATTGCCTTCATCATATATACCTTTTTTTTCTTCTTGAAAGACTCCCAACAAAATTTCCAAGGTTCCCACACATTGCTGATGCAAATCATTGTTCAAGTATTTCTGTCAGACAGTTGTGTTATTCAGCAGTCCTGTTAAACAAGGTTTGCTCTGTAGGAAGCAAACAGAATGCAGAAACCATGAGTTCAGCGGAAGAATTAGACTTGTCCATTCCCTCAGCATCTACCAGTTGCAGCAGCTTACAAGTGTGCACCTAACTTTGTTGTATCTTCTGATGTGAACTTAAAACTACTGTTTACCTGATTTCTTCTGATCATAGATTTCATTTGAGTGTGCTAGCAGTTCAGTAAGCTAATGTCATGCCATCCCTTCAAATTCTGCAGATGCAGAACCTCCTGTAATTGACAGATGCAGATCACCACCACCCATGCAAGCAGTAGAGAATGAGTACCCAGCGACATGGGAAGAACCACAATTTTCAGACAATTCAGGTGAGATAGTGCACCCCAAAACATGCACACAACAGTGGAAGGCTAGGAAACTCCAACCTGTTCACCCTCGATCCCTCAGAGTTCAGGATTTTTTGAGGGTTTTTTAACTTAGTTATTTTTAAGAACACATAATTTGGAAGATGTGCTGCCATTTCCTTATCCATTTGTCAAGGTTGGTGTGAGCAACCCTCTTTTATTTATTGATGTTTTAAGTTGTCCTTTAACTCTTGTAGGTGCTCCGCTGACTGTCATTAGGAGTCATGCACCTGGAGATCTCTTTCCCAAAGGAGAGACAACAGTTCAATACACAGCTGTGGATCCGTCTGGCAATAACAGGACATGTGAAATCCACATCGTCATCAAAGGTTTGTTGTCTTAAGCTTCTGGTCAAGAGTGTATGGTATTGTTTTAACTGAATATAATAAAGAATGTAATGCTAGACCACATTTTTATTTAGTCTCCACTTTTTCTTTTAGTTATTCCCAGTTTATATTGGAGTAACTTGAAGGCAGTCAAGATAGTCAGTTAGTACTAATGAATAAATGGTCTAAGACTGAAGCAGCACAGCGATAAATTTGGTCCTTTGAACACAAATTAGGTGTAAAAGCACTGAAATTCTGATTCATTAAGCAGTAAAACTTACAACAATGGATCAATTTTTTTTCTCAGTGACAGATACCATGTGAATGAATTAATAGGTGTTACTGAAGTCTTACTTCAAATCTGTAGTTAAGAAAGGAAAACTGTGAAAATATTTCTGTAATCACCTACAAATATTGTAGCAGATACTAGAACACTGTTTAGATTTTAGAAGCTGCCTGTACCTATAGATATACTGGTGCATTTGCATTTATTGCATAGGCACCTTTTCCCCACAGTTTACTTTCTTCTTTAAAGGCCAAACAATAGTTTGGCAGATAAAGTATTAAGGATGAAAATTCTACTTAATTTCTGCCCTCTAGTGCTTATGTCTCAGTTGGACATCTGTATAAAAAAAAAACCGTTAGTGAAGAGAGAATTTAAAATTATGCAGACTGGAATTTTGGTTGTAGCTTTTAGAAAAGGTAAGTCATAAATGGATGTGCTAATTTCTGATTTTCTGAAAATCTTAGCAAGAACAAGCTTGTGCTTAGAATTGGCATTATTTCAAGTTCTACACCACCTCAGACTTTTTGTGGTTCAGTGTTTGTGACATAACGTTTTCAGATGTTCACAATCTCCTTCACAGGTGGCTTGTAAAATAAATTATAGCTGAGATTTTACAGTCAGTCTCTCCTAAGATGATTCTGATAAGTCCATGTGTTGTTGCAGTAGTGCAAAATGGATAATGTTTGGTTTCAGAATTCAAGATATAATACAGTTTACTAGAATTCATTGTATGAAAGTTCATGTAAAGATTTAGGTTAATGTTTTGTATTATTTTAGTAAGTACGTGCTTGAGCATGCACCTTTGCAGGAAAAAAGAACAGAAGGGTTTTGGTCTTATATTTCTGAGTCTTTTTTAATTTCTCATATGTATCACAAACTTTTTTAAGTCTTCATGTTTCTGGATTTCAAATTTCAGTGGCAGAGTTTGAGACTAATTTAGCAGTAGCCTGATCCTGACTTTCTGGAAGTAACAAATAGTACTTCCGTGGACTTCAAAAGAGGCAAGATCAGGTTAATACTAGGTACTTTTGAAATCCTCTCTGCTGTTTTAATGTGTGCATGCTTACTTCACCACATTCATCAATATATAAATCTTTGTATTTTTCATAGGTTCTCCCTGTGAAATCTCTTTTGAGCCTGTGAATGGTGATTTTACATGCACATCAGATGAAGTGGGAGTTAACTGCACATTGCACTGTGCAGAGGGTTACAGCTTTTCAGAAGGATCAAGTGAAAACTACTATTGTGCATATGAGGATGGTGTCTGGAAGCCACCTTATTCTCCGGAGTGGCCTGGCTGCTCTTGTAAGTCTTATTGCTACTAAAATGAATCTGCTACTCACCAAACACCATGTTTAATGAGTGAGGAAATGAAAATATTTTAGAAATTATGACTGTATTTAATGATAACAAATCTCTGTCCTCTGCTTCCAAATTGTTACAAATATTGTGAAAGAATGCCTGGAAGTCCCTAAATGTGTTATTTCAGAAGCTCTCTAGAACACAAAAATAGCAGTGAATTTGAATCCTGGGAATCCCAAAATAGCAAAGATGGCAACATAGACAAGATCTGACATTATTTTGAATTGATATTTGAAACTGCTTGTTTACAAACACTTCACAGTGTCTTTTCAATAGGAATTTCAACAGTATTTGCAACTTATTGATCCAAATGCACAGTGCATGCTGTACTTAGATATCTAATTATCGCCAAATCAGAAGCATTTATGTATTTTCTTTGAGATGGACACATGCAAAATTTCAGCTCTGAAATTTCACAGCTTTGGTGACATTTTAATAATAAATGTATTGAGCTACATATGAAGCCAGTCTTGGCACTATGTTGCATCCCCTCACATCAGAGTGGATTTCTTGGTTTCAGCAAACGAGAGCAGTGTTTCAGCTATGAGCAAATGAGAGTTACGTTTCAGAACTATCGATCAATTCAAAATTCATAACTTGGACATTTAGGATCTTTGATTTGCTTAAATACTGGATGAGAATTTTTCATATTTAGCCTAGTAGCATTAGCAGTAGGACTTTTAATATTCATTGCTTCTCTCTCAGTAAAAAGTAAGTACAGAGTTCAGTTGATAGCTCACAGGTTTCTTCCATTAAGAAAATGCTGAAATAGATAAATGACAGGCCTTTTTAAATGTCTGTTAGCTTTCCCAATAAATTTGATGCCTGCCAGAGGGTCTGCCATGTTTAATCCTGGCCAGCAACTAAGCACCACCCAGCCATTCGCTGACTCCCTGCTGGTGGGATGGGGGAGAGAATCAGAAGAGTAAAAGTGAAAAAACTCATGGGTTGAGATAAAGACAGTTTATTTAATAGGCAAAGCAAAAGCCACACACACAAGCAAAGCAAAATGAGGAATTAATTCACTCCTTCCCATCAGCAGGCAGGTGTTCAGCCATCTCCAGGAAAGCAGGGCTCCATCACACATAACAATTACTTGGGAAGACAAACGCCATCACTCCAAATATCCCCCCTTTCCTTCTTCTTCCCCCAGCTTTATATACTGAGCATGACGTCATGTGGTGTGGGATATCCCTTGGGTCAGTTGGGGTCAGCTGTCCCGGCTGTGCCCCCTCCCCTCCCAGCTCCTTGTGCACCCCCAGCCTGCTCACTGGTGGGGGGGGGTGAGAAACAGAAAAACCTGTGTAAGCACTGCTCAGCAATAATGAAAACATCCTGTACTATCACCGCTGTTTTCAGCACAAATCCAAAACAGAGCCCCTTACTACCTACTGTGGAGAAAATTAACCCTATCCAGCCAAAACCAGCACAGGGTCATATTCAACTGCATTGGCTGAGGTATGAGTGATCCATTTTCATACTGGGAATTTAGGTTGCTGATTTAAGGATAATGCTTCTTAGTTTAGTGTATTTCAGTTTTAGCCTGAATGATCTTGCTTTTAGTTCTGAAACTCTTGCATGGACCAGTAAAAATTTATTTCTCCAACATTTTTCAGTAAATCGTTTTGCAAACCATGGGTTCAAATCCTTTGAGATGCTCTACAAAGCAACACGATGTGATGACAACAGTCTTCTAAACAGCTTTTCTGATGCATTCCAGAGTGCGCTTGGTAAAATGGTAGGTTAGTAAATACTCCTTCCTTTTACATACTTTTTAAAAAATGTACCTTGTTGTTACTTTTCCCAGCTAACTAATTTCATACAAGGAAAATACAAAAGAAACACATAAATTAAATTTGTGCTTTTTCAGAAGAAGACAAGTTTCCTTTAAAAACAAAGATGATTCAGTGGCATTTTAATGTAATTCAGTTCAGTCTTCAATGTGGAGTCATATAGGACAGAATTGATAGAAGCATCCAAGTAGCTTAGGGATCTGGCACACATAAGTAAGGTTCCAAAGAGAACCTGTGCAGTTTGGAAAACCCCAGTCAATTGTCCCCTAACCTCAGTGTTGTTTTTGAAAGTTGGATGTGATTATAAAATATATGGTTTTGATATAGAAGATGTATAACACATCCACATTAAAATAAATGAATATACATGTATACAAATAGATAAATTCCACATTTGGTGCCTAAGTTCAGGCACTTAAATCCAGTAGTAGTGATTTAAATAATTTGCTCAGGTTTCTTGAGTTTCTGAATTCTCACTCTTATCATTAAGAACTGCATGGCACTGAATTTGAAGGGATAGCATGTTCCTCCTCTACTGTGTCTCTTGCCTTCCACGTCAGTATCACAATCTGCCCTCTAAATCCACAAGTCTGCAGCTGCAAAGCAGAAGCAGCAGGACTTTCAGTTGTGGTTTCAGGAGCAGATGTCCAGGCCTGGTGTGATAACATTGCGCCAGATGAGAACACTGGGCATTTACAGATTTTGTGCAGAACAAGGCCTGTGTACTAAAAGCTTCTCTCCTAACTAAAAAGCATTATTAGCACATAGAGCTAATGGACAAACTCCTGCAATTTTGGAATATATGTCAGTAGCCCTTGTCAAATGGCTGAAAACTTACATAACACCTCAGGCAATCTCTGACACTTGGACTTCTTATTCTCTTGCCTTGCTTCAGGTTTGTTCTCTTCCAGTAGAGAAATCTTCGCTGGTTTTATTTCTGTTCCCTTCCCCTAAGAGCCAGCTACCACCAGGTTCCAGTGTTTAGACAGTTACTATCGGCAAGCAGAAGATAATAAAGAAAAATATTTAGTGACCTACTCAAGCAATTACATTAAAAATGCAATGATCTGGGAAAACAGTCAAGGAGGCTGTTTTGAGTATGACTATTCGAATTCCCAAGAATTAGAAATTCTAGCAGAGATCCGAAAAGGGGGGAGAAATCAGCAGGAGCCATCAAAATCAAAAGCAATTCCAAAACATGACCTAGAGCCCACTTGCCAGGAATTTTTCCAAAAAAAGCAAGAAATGCAGATATTATCAAAAATCATGCATTCATCTATTCTTATCTAATCTCCACTGCTTTTGTGGAGAGAAGAAATCAACAGTACCAGAAACATTTCTTGTCAAGTTTTCTGTCCTGTGGTTTCTGTCCTTCTCAGATGATTTTCCCTGTCCTCTGAGGTCTCTTGGTGGAGTGCATGAGTCCCTTTCCATGGGTAGGGAGAGGTGGCTATGAAGAAAGAAGGTTTGAAAGCTAGAAACAAAATGGAAGCATTGTTGTAAACTTGACAGAATTACAGTTACATAGCTGGAAAAAACACAGATGTTGTCAAACATGTGAGCTCTCCTGTCATATTCAGCAGGGAGAAACAAGCCTGAATTTATTTCTGTATTTTGGGATTTCACATGCAAGACTGGTTAATGGGATGAACATCTTCTCTTATAAAAAAAGATCTTCTATAACAAAGAGCTCATATGCCTACAAGTTGGCCTCTTATTTCCCAGTTGTATCAATAGAACATACTTCTTTCAGCAGACCTTGCCAGGGTTTTAAGAGACATGAAAGGGGAAATGTAGTGTCACTGGCAGGACCAGTGCTTTACATTGTAACTAGAAGTTCTAATAAGTATGGGGAGGGGGCTATGTGGTTTTATTTTTTAATGTTATTCTTCTTTATGTTGGAAAGGTCCCATCATTCTGTAATGATGTTGATGATATTGACTGCAGATTGGAAGATCAGACACAGAAACATTGCTTGGAATATAATTACGATTACGAAAATGGATTTGCCATTGGTAATTACTGATTGCACAGATTCTTAGCCATCCAGGTTTAACACGGCATAACTCCTTTTGTTCTTAAGTACCCAATGTGTTTTGTGAGAAAATAACTATAGACCTCTTAA
This sequence comes from Anhinga rufa, assembly GCA_013400875.1. Classification (NCBI taxonomy): domain Eukaryota; kingdom Metazoa; phylum Chordata; class Aves; order Suliformes; family Anhingidae; genus Anhinga; species Anhinga rufa. The sequence goes on along the minus strand of VZTV01033952.1, from coordinate 2,307 downwards.
GTAATTACATAATAGGTTTTATAACAATATTATGGAGCTGTTTGCTGTCTGGTTTTGATACTGCTTCCTATGTAGTGTAGAGGAAAAGTTTACTGAGATGCCTCATTGATGGGGAGGGGAAAAAAGGCAGACACACATACAGAGTCCTACAAACCTGTTTGGCTAGCCTGGAAGAAAGTAACTTCTTTAAAATATACAGTTTCAAACCAAAATACTGAAAAAGTACAATAGATGGTTCTGGAGATTGTTAGGAAAACAAGGAGCATCCTTGATGCTGGTTCAGGTCAGCACAGAACCCTGGCTTCCTGTGTGCAAGGGCACATTTTGCAGGATGGCTGTAGCTATATCAGAGTGAAAGCTGTGACAGTCCTAGTGATTGTTCCCACTTCGCTTTATGCCAAGTAAGTTTTAATTTTCAGTCCATTTTCGAACAGGTTAGTGTCCATGTTGTACTGCTGTTGTCCTTGGCATTTCTGAGTCCCAGAGGGTTCCTCAGAGCAGGAAGGCTAAAACCAGATTAAGTTACATTACCTGTCTTAGCAGGAGGCATTTTGGCAGATCAGTGTCAGAATATGTACTCTGTCATAGGACCGTGGCTCTTTTACAAGTTTATAGTGGAGTTACTTGGTAGAGCTTCCTGCTTATTCTTAACCTTCTAGACATGCTTCACCGAGTTTGAGAGCACATTTGTTTGTAATCAGACATGGGGCGGGGGGCTGGGTGTTCAGTTTGCAGTAGTCATCAGAGTAAGGATGAATATTGGTGACAGCTGGAGCTAACTTGTAAAGGCACTTGGAGGAAACAGTGTTGAGGACATGAGATGCAGGGCCCTATTTTCTTCTGGTTCATGTCAACCTCTTATCAGAATAACCTTGTTGCTGTTTTTTTAGAGTTTGTCATTATTTTAAAATGGGATGGCAGGAAAGGAGAACCATCCTCAAGTCATAAGAGACAGCAGTTTAGAAAAATCAGTTGTGGAATACTCATATGGTATTAACTGCAAAGCTGTGGGTGTTAACTTGTCCAAGTTTCCACTGTAAATTAAGCATAATCTAGGTGACTGTTAATGGGTAATTGGCAGAATTTTTTTATATCTTCATGTTTTAAAAAAAGTAGTTAGATCAATGAAATAGAGCATGCACCTCTAGATTTAGTCATTATGAAAAGGTAGATTATGTACAGAAACAATTGTTTAATTGTTTCTGGTTGAAAGTGTGTTATAAGTGACAGACATTATACAGGGGGTGAATTTGGCTAGCTATATGTAACAGGAAATGCCTTTCCAGGGAGGAATAAACACATAGGTAATGCTACCAGCCTTTTCTGAGATGACAGACAATGGTAGAAGTATTCAGGAGTTGTGAGAAGGTGCGGTGGAGATACGTGGCATAGGCCATGCTGTCTGTAATGGAGCAGGAAGAAGAAGAGAGAGCAATGTGGAATTGTTTAAGAAGATGTTGCTGGCAGGCGAGGGCCCATGCAAGACAGAGAAGAGAAAGAATTGCAACCTGTAACTTTTATAAGAGTATTTCTTTAAAGCATTGGCTAACTACACAAGATTCAGGATCTCTAGGATACCAGTTAGGAGTGAGACTGGTTTTTCCTTTTTCGTTAGTCAAAATGCTGGTACAATAGGCACTTGTGCAGAGGCAAAGCCAGCGTTCATCATCTGAAGCTTTAAACAGACCCTGTTCTATTGGGGATGTATTTTAGAAGTAAGTACAAGCACTTATTTTCCACATGATGTTGCTTCTAATTTTGTTCTTTCTTAATGCCTCACAGGACCTGCTGGCTGGGGGGCAGCAAACCAGCTGGATTATTCATATGATGATTTTGTTGATGCAGCGCAAGAAGACGACTTATCCAAGCATCTCTCTGCCTCTGTAAAGGCAGCACCTGCTCGAGTCAAAAGGCATAAGCTGAATGTTCCAATGACTGACCACAAAATCAAGTTAATATTTAACATCACAGGTGAGAGAAGTCAAAATGTCGTCCTTCTATTCCTTCTTTTTATAAAAGTTACA
>VZTV01033947.1:0-26564 GCA_013400875.1 Anhinga rufa | reverse complement strand
AATGCAGAGATTCAGATTTATTTTTATGTCGAATCAGGATCATATCCATTTCACAGAGGTATAATTTTCCTAAAATGTCTTCTTATTCCAGTTCCTCTGATTATGGTCTCAGTCTGGAATCCAGGCTGGTGGAAATCCGATCTCCACAATAATTTTGGAAGGGCGTCGAAGAAATCTTGCAGAATGGATTTGTGAGCAGAAAATAAGAAAACATATAATTCTTTTGCAAACCTTAAGCAAAAATAAATCTTGCTTAGTAAACATGAAGAATCAATGAATGCTCTATCTAGTGCTTGTCTAAATACGAATGATAAATAACGTTTTCTCCAAATCAAATCAGCCACTAGTTCTGAACAATTCTCCACTATACTAAAGGGCAAATGCATCCCTTGAAGTCTACATTTGGGGATCCTGAGAGTAGACTTCAAAGCCTGTTGGCTAACGCTTCTGATAATCTAGAAGTGTTAGATCTGCTTTGTGACTTTTTGCTAACTGAGGTTGCATGGTGATAAAATTAATAACCTTACAAGTAACTTAGAATATCTATGAAATACTGAATATATAAGAATATAATGCTAATATTACTGTGTGAGAGAGCTGATGAGAGTAGCAATTAACTGATGTTTGTGAATCTTTGATATTCTTTTATGAAAGATGCTATATACAGCAAGTGCCAAATATGATTATTATCATCAGTGATATCCTTCTGACTCTAATTAGATGATTGAAGGGCAAGCCCTAGAACAATGCTGTACAGGACAAGCTGTTCATCACTGAGTCTTTTAAAATTTTCTCTTTATTAGTGTGTTAAATGAATTAAGGGAACAGCTATGTACTGCATTTTCTTTCTTTCTTAGAGTTTTTTTTCCCTAACAAAATTGTTGTAACAGCTGCCTTGGGATTGGTTTTACTTTGAACTACCTCAAAATTACTTGCTTTAGGAGTGTCGGTTTTCCCTGTGAGCAGAAATACTGATTGATGATCCTTGCTTATTGTAGTCCACCCCAGCACTCAGTAGTATAAATACAACCAATGTTTACATGTTTGCTGTAGTTTTAGTTTGGGGACGGGCTTACTGGCTGCATGGTATTTCCTTAAGAATTTTTGCAGTAAATTGCAAAGACCACAGAAGCTCAAAAAAGTCTAACGCAGTAATACCCCATATTGTCTTGAGCCTCAGCTAGGATTTCCTGTCATCTGTCTGCACCTGTGGTACTTAAGGATTATTAATTACAGTACTCACACAAGTGATGTATACTTACTTTAGTTGTATGCTCATAAACAAACCTTATATGCCCAATTCTTATGATAAAATTGCTTAACATGGAAACAAAGTCCTCTCTCCTTCTCTCCCTAACAGCATAATTTGAAGAACAGCTCCACCTGAGGAATTGCTCAGGAAAAAATGAAAAGGCTTTTGTTTCAGCTTTTGAATAAAGTCCACATTCACCTCAGAGGTTTCAGCTTGGCAGTAGAGATGATGGGCAGTTTGTGATATCCCAGTGTTTGAAGAAGGCATGCAACCTCTTAGAGAATTATCCTTTCATATTCTAACATAAGATCAACATACACATACATGCATATGCTACACATTTGAGGTTGAGAAGGGAGTCATCAACAGTATTGACTTCAAAGTGAAACTTAAAACAACATTAGACACAGTAGTACAAAATACTTTTATAATAGCAGATAACAGTGGTCCCCTACTGAGATCAAGGCTTTTGTCCAGGTCTTAAAGGTCTTCAATGAGCAGAGAACTCTGTTTTGTGACACAGAGAGGTAGTTTCAGACCAGGGCAGATTATTTTTTTTCCTCTTTATGTATTTTTTACATTATTTTGGTTTCTACTGACAAAATACTGACATAATACTCAGCTGGTAATTTAGTCACAGTTTGTGTTCTTCATTAAGAGGGAAGAAACAGGAAAGTAGAATTATGAAAGGAAATCTTGGTTTATCTGCTTGTTGTCTAATGTCCTCTCTCTGCCAGTCAGACCAGTGCAAAGAAGCCCTGATATGCTAGAGCAGGTTGTCTCTTCACTGTGCAGCAAACCTTCACTCCAGGCTCAGTGGATTGAGCCCCATTCTGTTTGCAGGAGTTGTGTGCACATGCAGGCAGGAGCCACTGTTTCTGTTGAACATTGTAATAAGGCTACATAGGCATGCTTATGTCCTCTGAATAACAAGGGTTACAGTTCTGCCCTGCCATTGCAATACAAGTGGAATGGGCCAAGCAAGAATATGTATGAACATGCTGGATGATGACATTGAGCTCATGTCACCTCCTCTGTCCGCTCCTGAAATAGTATGTTGCAACAATGGAGCTGCAGTTAGGTCATTTTGAGTGATGGCTTTCTGACACACAGATTCAGATTCATAGTGCTAGATTTCCTGTGTAGATCACACTCTCTCTATAGAAAAGAACTCTTCAAAACTTTTTTCCAAAGTAACATATGGCCCCTCTCTCGCTCTGCTGTAGGTCTTCCAGGGAGGATCTAACTAGCTCACTAGCCATATGTATTTTGGATGTCTTATAATTTGGTCAGCTTGGTACTTTCTCTATTTAAGCACTGAATTATTTTTTTTTTCATTTTTTTGTCATATTATTAGCCTGATGGAATCTGTATGCATCTGGAAGTAGAATTATCAAGTCATCTTCCTTCTCTCCCGTTCTTGCTCTCTCTTTCCCTACCTCACTGTGTTTGTGATTGCATATATAAACATACATATGTAAATATAGATTCTTATAATTTTGCCATTCTTTATTGAAGACAAGGCTTATTTTATGGTCAAATCAATTAGGAATCTCTGTGTATGAAATTGTTATCCATCTCTCTTCAACATAAAAGATGTTATGATAATGTTCCCTAAATACAGAGGTTTTCCATATGAAAGCAGATTAGGCTTTTAATTAATGTTTTCAGTAAATATAGTCTGGAGTTACTTTCTTCCTCATTTCCTAATAGTAAAAGCTACTGTCTCATATTTTTAGGAGGGGGTTGAGATCAGTCCTCTTCTTCCAATATTACATCCTTTTAACTCTGCTGATATGAGTAGTTCTGCTACTTCTGTTAGTACTTCTCTTTCTGTGAAGGAAAAAGTGTACCAGGCTTCTGTGTGTTCACTTAGCAAAAATTCAAGGTTCCTTGTCTGACCATTGTCTCAAGAATCCTTAGTACAGCAGTGATACCTTAGATCAAATGTCTTAATTTAATTATCCAAATATGACACTTACAAACTGATTTCAAGACCTGAATGAAGTTTTTCTGGCATGTGCCATGGCCTTAAGTTCAGTGAAAAATCTCAGAGAACAGTAGACAACTAAAGGTCCTCCACTGTGCCCTGTCAAGGTACCTCAAGGCTCATCTATAATAGAGGTAAACAGCACTGGGAGAAAAGGCTATTTCATTCTGCATATCTTTATTCATTGTCTTCTCAGCTGGCCTTGCTACTATGGATGTGAACTGGTGTAAGATATGACATGGATATTGCTGCACTGTAAGTAGAAATGGATTTCAGTTATTTCACACAAGCTTCTTTGATGCTGGCAACTTAAATTCACTTCCTGCTACTCCAGCTGTGTCACTTCCTATTTTGCTATACTGTAAAAAAATTCTGTATACAGACCCATGAAAGCTGCAAATGGTGGGTCTACTGTTTGAGCTTTACACTCACAAAATAGTTTATCTGCACAAATATACTGGTGGTACAAGCTATTTGCTCTTCATGAGATATTAGATTTATGTACTTGATCTGCTTCTGTTGTGTTGAATTATTCCCAGTTGTAGACTTAGCTGCTCTCCCCCATCTTGCTTGACTACATTTTAGCATTAATTCAAAGTCTGAGGTATTAAAACTAATTTTTAAATTCAACAGAAAACTTCAGTCTCCAAAATCTCATGCTTAGGCAGACAACTTCTTAAGTAGTCTTATTGATCTATGGCTACAAAGCCTTTTGTTTCATATTTTACCCTACATTTTCAGATGTATAAACTTTGTTGTGGTTAGTCATTTTTCCAACTATCAGCCACATTCCCACCATGTATTGTTCAGGCTGTGCCCAGTCCCTTTAAACAGCTAGCCAACTGGACAGACCTAATACCGACCTGTCAGCCTCACCTCTGTGGCTGGGAAGATCATGGAACAGATCCTCCTAGAAGCTATGCTAAGGCACATGGAGGACAGGGAGGTGATTTGAGGCAGCCAGCATGGCTTCACCAAGGGCAAGTCCTGCCTGGCCAACCTCGTGGCCTTCTATGATGGAGTGACTACATCAGTGGACAAGGGAAGAGTTATGGATATCATCTATCTGGACTTTTGTAAGGCATTTGACATGGTCCCCCACAGCATCCTTCTCTCTAAATTGGGGAGATTCAGATTTCAGGGGTAGACTGTTCAGTGGATAAGGAACTGTGTGGATGGTCACATCCAGTGGGTAGTGGTGAATGGCTCAATGTCCAGATGGAGATCAGTGGTGAGAGGTGTTCCTCAGGGGTCTGTGCAGAGACCGGTACTATTTAATATCTTCATCAATGACATAGACAGTGGGATCAAGTGCACCCTCAGCAAGTTTGCAGATGACACCAAGCTGAGCGGTGAGGTGACACACCTGAGGGACAGGATGCCATCCAGAGAGACCCAGACAGGCTGGAGAGGTGGGCCTGGGAGATCCTCATGAGGTTCAACAAGGCCAAGTGCAAGGTCCTGCACCTGGGTCGGGGCAACCCCCAGTATCAATACAGGCTGGGGATGAAGGGATTGAGAGCAGCCCTGCAGAGAAGGACTTGGGGGTACTGGTGAGCGAAAAGCTGGACATGAGCCAACAATGTGCGCTCGCAGCCCAGAAAGCCAACCGTATCCTGGGCTGCATCCAAAAAAGTGTGGCTGGCAGGTCGAGGGAGGTGATTCTGCCCCTCTACTCTGCTCTGGTGAGACCCCACCTGGAGCCCTCAGCACAGGAAGGACATGGACCTGTTGGAGCGGGTCCAGAGGAGGGCCACAGAAATGATCCGAGGGCTGGAGCACCTCTCCTATGAGGAGAGGCTGAGAGATTTGGCTTGTTCAGCCTGAAGAAGAGAAAGCTGCAGGAAGACCTTATTGCAGCCTTTCAGTACTTAAAGGGGGACTATAGGAAGGATGGGAAAATCTCTTTAGCAAGGCCTGTTGTGACAGGACAAGGGGTAACAGTTTTAAATTAAGGGAGGGTAGATTTAGACTGGATATAAGGAAAAACATTTTTTACTATGAGGGTTATGAAACACTGGCACAGGTTGCCCAGAGAGTGGTTGTGGAGGCCCCATCCATAGAAACATTCAAGGTCAGGTTGGACAGGGCTCTGAGCAACCTGATCTAGTTGAAGATGTCCCTGCTCACTGCAGGGGGGTTGGACTAGATGACCTCTAAAGGTCCCTTCTAACCCAAACTATTCTATGCTTCCTATGATTCTATGATAATACAAAACTGACCTTATAAATCCTAGCAACATTAAATTTTTTACAAAATTAAAATAAAGCAAAATTTCATTTGCTACAACTTTTTTTGCAGAGACATGAGGACATTTCAGAAGGATCAACTGACATTGATTTTGTATGTCTACATAGATAATTCATCTATATTGAACTTGTCTTCACTAGCATGACAGTGCTTATCTATGGTTTAATTTGCAATCTTTCCTTTCTTTTTTCCCCCTAAGAACCAACATTTAAAAAGAAGAAATCTGAAGGTTATAGGGGGTCATGCATTTTAATCAGTACTTCTATAGAAAGCAAGCACAGAAATATTTCCCACAGCAGACATTATTTTTGTCTCCCTTTGCTTCATTATTCTGCATTGACTTGTGGTGACATTGAGGTATTGGAGAAGGAAATGATATTTTATGTGAGAACAGAGCAGAGAGATTACTTTATTTCATTCCTAATACAAAGATTCCTTTTCTAGGGCATTCAGTTCAGTAAGGAGGCTTAATAGTCATTTAAAGTCAAGCAGCAATGAAACCATGTTTTAATACCTGACATTACTTCTACGCAGTAGATAGCAGTAGCTTACCATACAATGATGACCAAACTGACATAAGAAGGAACCTGTTTCTGTTTTGGGTGGGCTTGGATTCAGATCCATGGCTTTTCCCACATCATAGTAGGAATACATTATTTTTATAACTGAGCAATACTTTATGTTTGCTTCATCCATTTGGTCCAACTTTATCTAGAGAATCAAGCTTGTTCTTCACAGACTCTGGAAACCAGTTTAATTGATTTAGAAATCAATTAAAAATTGAACACTTTTTCTTGCATGTCAAAATATGTTAGACGATACAGACAGGTGGCAGAGCTCCATGCCATCATCTTCTACAAGTTTGTAGAGCAGTATTAAGTAATTCTTCTACTCAGTCATGCACTACAGTACCTGGTGCTCACATAAATTTCCCACATCTGTACAGAGAATGCCTCCTTAACTCTGGAGTAATTTAAACCTTTTGGTTTCCCCAACAAAGTATATCACATACCTTGGCTAGCATCCAGGACTTACTAAAAATCTGTACAATTAATTCAAGCATAGTCTTTTAGTGACCCTCTTTGACTTTATCAGGAGCTGTTTCTTTGTAACTTTTATTTCTTTCCTGTGCCTTCCTTGTAACCTTTGAATTATATGGAGGCAATACAAAATAACCCGATCTAGCCATATGGCAGCTGTCCCTGTAACTAACTTCCATATGTTTTTATAGGTCAGCCCAATGTTCTTTGTGACACTTCAGTGAATCCTGAACATTTCGTACTACAAAATCATGCAGAGAGGGAGAACATAGCTGTATTTTTCAATTATGTTAAGATAATCAGTCATTTGTTAGGACTTACAAAGATTGTTTAGCTACTTTATTTAGTGACCCAGATTTTAAAGAACCAATCAAGGAGGAGGAAATAAATACCCAGTTTATAGCTCTGTGATGAGTTTGCTTGGGTTCCTTAAAAGAAAAAAGGACTTTCATAAATTAGTAGCTCCAGGAACATATTCACCATACTTGATTGAGTGTTATTGCCATTTACAGTATTATACTGTAATTTAATTACTGAGGCAGGGCACAAATGGAGATTACAAAAAAAGGAACGATGCTATAGTTAATGACTACTCTTATTAAGTATTTTTTATTATTACATGGAGATAGAAATACCACTGTTCTGTAAGCTCCAGAAATGCATACATAGTTATGGTCCACAAACTCTTGATTTAACAAAACAAAATTGGAAACTGTCGTATGTTTCATTATTTTTATGCTTAGGATCTGTTCGTGTATCATACAAGAAACATATATCAAATAAATTCAGGCTATTCAGTGAGGAATGGTTTTAAAGTCTATTAAAGACAATGACAGTGGCTTTCATTTTTTTTTCCCCATGGACTTCAGTGATTTGGGTAAAGGATGTATGGATCTTGGGGTCATGTGCATCACAGCAGAAACCATAGCAGTTCTCCAAGAGCTGGCTTCAACTTACAGAGACATCTGCAATGTGGATTTGTGTCTTGCCAGAGCCTCTCTGAGTCAGTGGGATCTCGGGACAAGTTGAGAGACGTTTGCATGTGCTCTCCCAATAGTTTGGGTCAAAATAGACCCCTTGACAAAATCCATATGAAGAGTTGTTCAAAGGTATGTAAGTCTTTCCTTGAAGGTATGCTTCAGTATCAACTTGGATAGATTTATTTTTAACACAATTTTAGTAGTAAAAACAACCGTGAATCATAGAATCACAGAATCATAGAATGGTTTAGGTTGGAAGGAACCTTTAGAGGCCATCTAGTCCAACCCCCTGCAGTGAGCAGGGACATCTTCAACTAGACCAGGTTGCTCAGAGCCCCGTCCAACCTGACCTTAAATGTTTCTAGGGATGGGGCATTGACCACCTCTCTGGGCAACCTGGGCCAGGGTCTCACCACCCTCAGTGTAAAAAATGTCTTCCTTATATCCAGTCTAAATCTACCTTCCTTTAGTTCAAAACTGTTACCCCTTGTCCTGTCATGAATAGGATATAAATGTATAAAGCTGACTATAATATGAAAGTATCATATTTTCTATATTAAAAAGCTATGTCTTCTTACTTGTGTCTCACTTTTATGAGCAGAATAGGCTTATTTTTCATTTAACTTGGACTTGAACAAAAAAGTTTTAATGGGTATATTAACTGCTGTGATATTTTACCGTGTTCAATATCTATGATTTTTGGGTGCAGCAAGTTTCAAGAATTAGGCAAAAGCAATAAGAAAAACAATCCTGTAATATAGTTATGGCTTTTAAGCCATGCTTTCTTAACACTGCTAAGTATTGTTTTTTAATTTATGTGTAACTTATCACAGTCTTAAATTTATTAGTTCCTAAATTTCAGCAAAAGGTTGATTCTTAATAGATTCTAACTAAATGCTGCACTTAATTTATTTCATATTACAAGTACCTTAACAACTGTTCGCTACAATATCACTTTCTAAATGAAATGGTTGAAAGTACTGAAATATCTTTATTTAGCTTGCAATCTGTAAAATAAAAATAATACTAACCATGAGATCCATCTTAGCTCTGTTTCACACAAATGCTGAAAATTATAAGGCATTAATTTTGTTACCCAATGGTGGAATTTAGACTCTTGGAACAGATAAAAAACTTGGCAACACATTGACTCACTGATCTCGATGGCCAAATTTATATTTCAGTGGTCTTTATCTCCCTCCACTTTGCCCGTTTCCCTGTTGTGTTCTTTTTCCTTTGGATTCACTCAGTTCTGCACTCACATGCACCCAAATACACCATTTGAAAATTCCTGCTAAAGGTGGTCTCTCATGCTCCTAATTGCCAGTTATGGTGTGATGTGGTACATGGAATATGGGGTACTTTGAAGTCTTCTCCTATCTGAAACAGGAAGAACTCAACAAAGATTTCCCCAAGGGTGTTAAAAGACACTCCCCACTCTGAAAAAGGAAAGGGTCCTTTCTTAAGGGCTAAATTTTGTCAATCAAAATGATATATAATTACAGAAATAAATCACAACATTGAGTTACTGATGTATCCAGTGATCTGTAATCCTCTTCACGGACAAACTGCGAGGTAGCCATCACAACTGTGTCCATATTTCATCACACAGTTTAACACCATTCACGCCAGACTTGGAAGCAGACATTGGGCTCAATACATTGTGGGGAAGATATGTGGGGGTGCTTGTTTTGCTTTGGTTTTTTTTTCTTCTGTGAGAAAACAATTCAAATGGGAAATCTTTAAATTAACTTTATACTTTGAGTCCCATACAAATTCCTCCTGGATAAATTGAAATGTATCTTTAATTTTTTACAAAGATTATATTTTGAACTATTAATTGCCAAAACTTTTATTTTTTTTCAAAACACTTTTACCTGTTAGTCATATACATCTGATTCGTATTAGTGCAAATAACTATTGGTGCTCTGGAATAACATGAAGGATATGTAAGTAAATTGATGCAAGTGTGTCTGGCTTCTAATTTCCAGTGACACTATTGCTCACTATGGAAAATGCTGAGTTTCTTGATTAGGGCCTTTTAATATCAGTACCATATACATTAGTGTTTCAATTTGTTGGCCTGAGTTTGAATGAATATGTGAGAAATCAAAAGTGACTTTATAGAAATATTCATCTAGTCCTACATTCAGTGAATATGTGTTATAGAACCCCTGAACTGAATAGGGTGCAAAACCCCTTTGGACAGAAAAAAATGCAGTGATGCAGTGAAAATGTTTTTCAAGTATGATTTCAGTAAGACCCGGTATCTGCAAACTATGTTGCATTGTTGGACCATTCCACTATGGCTGCTAATGCAAACTAGGGTTCAGGTTGTTTCGTGTCATTAACATTATTTTCATGTAATGGCAAGTGTCCTATAAAGGTATAAAAAAAAATAATCATTGCTGCACCCAACAGTATTGTGATGCTACTTAACTTGTGCTACTTCTCCTTATCCAAGACGGGTAGGTAAGCTCGACGGTAGGTAGCATCCAGTATTATTTACATGTTGAGACAAATTCTACACCCATATAGATACACAGATGCATGGAAGCATGTGAGAAGTTAGCAGGTTATCTAGCTTAAAAGATCTTTTTTATCTTGAGCAATATCCCAGTTTCTTTTTGTCCTTTTTTTTGTTGGTTTTTTTTTTGTTGTTCCAAAGAAAACAGTCTTGTCAGCTTTACTTCTGCAGTGGGACAGAAGACCAGACTTTTGTGGAAACTTTATAAAATAATTTTGTTTTGAAGCAAAAAGTGAAGCTCACCTGAAGAAACAATTGGGCTTCTTTTTAGACTATGTATTAATTATTTTCCAGCTGAGATGTACTTAATGTCTTAGTATGCAAACATCATGTACTACTTAAAATGTAAAATTGAAAAAGCTAGCTAGGGATATTCAATCTCTAATTTCCTGTTATACTCTTTTTTAATTACAATAAATAACATAGCTTTCAGAGAGACAAAAAATAAATGCTTATCTTGCTAGACACATTTCCCAACAAGTCTTAAAACAAAAATGAGCAGTTAACCATTCATATATTGCAATTTAACTTCCTACTATATCGTCAGTATAGTATAAACACAATTCAGAGGATCATTTCATTCCAGCAAGACAATGCAACCACATTGACTAGACAGATAAAAAAAATTTGCTGAAGTTTGATCTGCTTATACAAATTAGTAAGCAGAGAGTGCTAGCTCATGACTCCAGTAAAATTCACTAATAAAGTAGCTAAATAGCAGACTTCTGAACAGGCATGAGATATGTATCCAGAATAATCATTTAGTACAGATTTGGGGAGGTTATACATACCTATCATCCTGGTCATACCTGCTCTTTACAATCAGTGCAGGACTATCCCTCCCTAAAAGACTGCTTTTAAGAAAGAAAAAGTGAAAGGTTTTCATGCATCTTATTTTTGGACTTTTCAGACAGCAGATGCAGAGTTCTAGATCTTCAGTTTTGCCTGGACCTTTATGAAACTCAAAGATGCTCTCTCATCTTGAATTTCTCTTTGGATGAACCGGCAAAGTATGAAAACTTATTAAGCATAATAATCAGAAAAATTCTTCTCCTTATTGCTGAAATTTTAAGCATTTTTGGACTGACTTCCTGTGAAATGCCATGCATGTATCTAAGCTGGAAGACGTTCAGGGAATAGTGTCACAATGTACTTGATGGTGGCTGTTTTAATCCTTAATATTTTCTGTCTACTTTTTCTTATTATGTCCAGTTCTTCAGTGACCTCTTAAGTTCTTGACTGTGGTAGTGCCCTGTTCAGTGACTGCTGCCAGCTAATTGAATGTTGCTGGGAATAAGCAATTGATTAGTATTAAATACAGACAGTACTGTCTGGCCGCATTCAACATTTACGATTTATTGAATGAGGAAGTGAAACAAAGCCTCCCTTTTCTTTTACATACCATTTTATTGTTTTGAACAACTTATACTTCCTTTCTAGTTCAATTACTCCAAAGGTCACTTCTCTTTCCCATTTCTCTTCTATAGAATTTTTTCTCTGTCTCTAAGCACATCTCTCTCCAAGCATATCTGTCTCCTGCTGCCTGAACTTCCTAATTTCTACTACCTCCTTTTTGTGAAGGGGCAGCCAAATCTGAAGTTGAGTGTTTAAAGGATAAGTTGTTATTACTTTCATTAGCCACTTGGATTAGTTCATTACCTTCGTCATTCCTCAGAGTTTTATATTCTGTCACGTGGTTTCACTTGCCAATGTCCTTTCACAAGCATGCTCCTTACTAAATCCATCAGTAAACATATTTAATGTAACTCAGTATGGACACTCAGCAGCTTAACTACCAGCATTTTCTTATGATGAAAACAAATCCTTATATGAACCATATGTTTGATTATTAGTAGTATTTTAACAGCTTGAGTCCCAGTGTTTTACTCAGAGCTGTGAATAAGACCTTACCCTACCCCCTGACTTTCAGGAGGCCATATATACCGCCAGCTTACTCTTGGTTGCATTTTCCCATTGGACAGAATTCCAGAGGACAGATAAAGGTGTCTTCTTCCTCCCTGCAAAAACCTTTCTGATTAGACCACATCTCAATTAACTGCCTGGGTCTTTGTGATTCAGCATTACTCCTTGTGATTAGTCTGCCCCTTCCCTCCCCCACCCAATGGGGTGTAGATATGTGAATTTAGTCTGTATGAATACCCGCTGTGCTGCAAGGGTGAGGTTCTGCCCGTATGTATGAAATAGAGCTGAAGGGTTCTGGGCACAACCACACCAATGTCAAAGGGCTTCTTCTGATCCTGCTTCAGCAGCACAAAAGGACAGTACAGGCATGCTGTGGAAAGAAGGATGTGTTTCCTATTTAATCAGTATTATTCTCTTTCTCTCTCCCCAGCCCTTTAGAGTCCTTCACTCTTATGTGCAGTGTTGCACATTTCAGTCCATGCTACTCTTTTCAGATATATTTCCTAGAAGAAAGGAGGTTTTGAAAATTCAGGTGAGGTGAGGAACTTCTTTATTTGTGTTGTGATGGGTGTAATTAATTTTGGAATAAATCAGTTCTAACACTTTTCTGCTTGGCTGCCTAAAGCATATAAGCTATGAAGATGATCAGGGGACTGGAGCATCTCCCTTATGAGGAAAGGCTGAGAGACCTGGGTTTGTTCAGCCTGGAGAAGAGAAGACTGAGGGGGGATCTTAGCAACGCTTATAAATATCTAAAGGATGGGTGTCAAGAGGATGGGGCCAGACTCTTTTCAGAGGTGCCCAAAGACAGGACAAGGGGTAATGGGCACAAATTGGAACATAGGAAGTTCCACCGGAATATGAGGAAAAACTCCTTTCCTGTGCGGGTGCCAGAGTGGTGGCCCAGGCTGCCCAGAGAGGCTGTGGAGTCTCCTTCCCTGGAGCCATTCACACCCCGCCTGGACGCGGTCCTGTGCCCCTGCTCTGGGTGTGCCTGCTCACGCAGGGGGGTTGGACAAGGTGATCTCTGGAGGTCCCTTCCAACCCCTACCGTGCTGTGATTCTGTGATTCTGTGATTCTGTGATGTGTATGTGTCTAATAATGCTTCATGTATTGGATTAAAGTGATGGAGGATAATGTACACTTTCTTTCTAGTAGTCACAGAATTGCACCATTAAAAGCCTTGCCAATGCACTTTATTTGAGATGTTGCATAAATGGTGTCACTTGGCATTCTTTTAGTTCTTCTGACAAAATAGGGGATCTTTACTGTAAATATAATGTGTTTGCTCTTGTCATCGAATAGGCTGGGCTCTGGGCTGCCCATAAAGGGTTGGAAAATACTGCTGAAAGCTACAGACCTGCTGAAAAAGGGGAACCTGAGCTCTGCTGCATGCCTGGTTTTGCTCAATACTGCAAGGCTGTGACATCTTCAAGTTCATTCAGCCATGGCAGGGCCACTGTTCTGTATATTCTCCCATTTCTCTGAAGTAGGAATCTGTACATAAAATACCACAATGTATCTTCTTTAACCCAGCAGATGTAGTCTGTGAGGAATACACCTTAGACATGCCCTGTGAAATAGATCTCTATCTTAGAGTAATTATTGCAGAAAGGGAGGTAGCCAATAACTCTCTATGCTCTGGTAATTCCTAGCTGCTGGAAGTAAGGATACAGACATAATTGAGTGAAGCCTCAGGGCTGTTCTGCCATATGCTAAAAGCTGAATTGGCCTTTTGACAACTATTAAAGTAAGAAGCTGACAAGATACCTTAGAGGCACTTTGCCCCCTGAATACTCTGTCCTGAGGAACCAGGATGGGTCCTTTGCTTGTGACCTAAACATGACATGTATGGAATTTGCACTGAGAGATGCTGCTATTTTTAATTTTTTTTTTTGTCTTGAATCTTGGTCGGAATATCAAAGGAATCTCCTACCAGCTTCTTTATATGTATAACCTTCTCTTCCTCAGTCTAATCTTGGGCTCAGACCCTCAGCTGAAACCACACAAAGTTTGTAAGATGAAACAGTCTCTTCTAAGCCAGCTTTAAATAGTTTTTCTACCTATTCAGTTAATTTCCAGTACATGGGGTCATATGAAAATGTTTATAAAGACATATTTGTCCACAGCAGGGGACAAAGCAAGTTAATGCCACATAAGAGCTTCCTCACAGGCATGCTTCTTGTTCCATTGCTTTCAGAGCTGCTCTCTTTCCTTTCTTATATTTAAAAATCTCTTGTCATTTTAAGAGGGATAGGTTAACTAAGTATTTTTATGTAAAAATCTTGATTTTCCACCATTTATGTGGATTTTACTGTATTTCCAGTGTGATGATAAAATAAAATCAGTCTTTGCAAACCATTATGCACAGAAAGAGTAGCTTTCAAAGTTTATGACTATTGGCCATGAAGATATGCTTGGAGCTATTAGCTCGTAGTCTTTTGAAATCAGTTTTGTAAGGTAAAAATACTGATTATTAGTATTTTGAACACCCTTAAGAGTCTACTCCCTCATCTGCAGGCATGTTTAGCTCTTTAATCCCAGTAGGAGCTGCTGAATTCAGGTGAAATGAGAAGATCGTGACTGCCTTAAGAGTAATTTCTGTAAAAGGTAGAAGCAGGTTTTCTAAGAAGCTGAATTACAGTACCTAAATTGTTTCAGAGACACAGTTTTAATATAGAGATGGTGATGTTGGACAGGTCATGGCTTGTTTTACACAGGAGTTGCAAGGCAATCTTGTGTCACAAGTAAGAGAGCAAGAGGGGGAACACCAGCTATGAGAGGACAGAGCAGAGCTGCACGCTCAGAGGAAGACTGACGTTGCATGAAGAAGAGATCTACCTGGAGTAAAAGGACTCTCTTCACTCCAGTTCATATCCCTGGTTAAGAACTCAGCACTAAAAACTAAAAAATGTCTGAGCTATAGAGGCCTGAAGATACCTGAACGTGCCTGCAGCTGTTGATACTGAATGAGGGTGTGCCTCAACACTCAGGACTCCTGGAAATCTTCCATCTATGGAAGTCACAAAGCTGAAGCACCTAAAATGAGAATCACCTTCAGAAAGTTGAGCTGCTGTGATGCATATAAGGTCACACAGGGGAAAAACAAGTGCGGAAACTGAATAAGTCTTCTGAATTAGGAGCATAGACTCATTGAAAATGCTGGTCCTAATCAACAGACTACACCTTGGATATTGTTATATATCCTGCAGATAGATTTTACTGTGTAGGATCCTGATACTTTTGTAGCCTAGTCCCTGTTGCATTACTTTTTGCTATTTATAATATCTTTCTTGCAGGCTATTACTGATAGCAGCATCTTTTCATGATACTATCATATTTGTATTCTTTTAAAATGTTAAAACATTAAAAAGAAAGGGGAAAAAAAAGAGCAGTATAAAGACCCATAACAATCTGGACAGGGACGAACTGTATTCCATTAAAAACATGCCCTCACCCCCCAGTTATGCTAATGTAATTAAGTATTATGAACACAGTGTGTAAATCAAAATAATGTCAGGGAAAAAGCAGTACTTTTCATCAGAGATACTACAGATCAGTCCCTAAAAGATTGTAAGGGAGATTAAACCTATTAGAAACGTTCAGTGTTTACATAAGTATTAATATATTCAATAATATTGGATGCAGTGATGAAAATAAATTATTAAAGAGAAAGACACCAATATTTCTGAAGGAATAGTGACTGTGCCATTTTGTTAGTGTTTTTTAAAGGGCAAATTTTGCCATTAAAAGACAAAATAAATCATTCTGAATTCAAGAGAGATTTAAAAATCTTTAAGGAACACATTTTATTTGGTTATCATGTCAAATATAAAAATACCTCAACTTGTCATAAACTTTCCTGAACAGGAAACAGGAGCTAAGCTTTGAGACTAAGTAACAGAACCAGAAGATGACAGAACCAGCAATAAATGGACTGTGACAGGAGCAGTAACCCCTACCCCTAACAAAGCTGCTTGGTACTCCTGAGTTACACTCCATGGAAGTGAGGCAGCTGGTACCCTGGCTGTCTGGCACTTGGTTGCCTGGTTCAGTGACTCTCAGTGATGAAGTAATGCAGTTAGCAGTCTAATTAGAGAAAGCTAGATGGGTCACTGTTAGAAATGTAACTGTTGGAAGTGCTTGAAGACCTATTTGTTGTCTATTAATGGTACCGTTCCTTTATGGAGGATGACGAGGGAGAATTAGGACTGGCCTACATATCCGAGAATAAACACGTGTGAACAACTGAAGTGACTTCATTGCTATGCAAACCCACAGTTGTTGCTAATCTTTAGTCTGATGTGGGACAGGGCTATGAAAGTAAATCCACTGGTAGCTTATTACATGGCTGTTGAATCCTGACTGGGAATAGACTGGGTATGGTAAGACTGAATGCATGAAATAAACTGTGGCCTTAGTCTGTGGCCTAATCTGTCAGGAAGCTTCCCAGATAAAGGATCCCCTTTTCCATGTAAAACAGTGTTTTTATTTCTTGTGATATCATTTTAAGGTAAAAATTTTTGAAGCAGACCAGGACTTTAATAGCCTTTCTGATGCTCATGTACTTCTACCCTTTAAATCATTTTAATATCCAGCCTCTTTGCATAACATCTGATGAGCCAGCCCACTACTTGTTTTTAGGATGATTAGTATTCACCAATGGGTGATCAAAACGTCTTGTTAATGCAAGGCTAAGCATGTCATTAATGCTTCCTAGACCTCGACCTATGTTGAGTACAAGCTATATGTACTCTGTTATATGAGACTGTGTGAGGGCCACTGACCTCTAATGGTTTCTGAGTACCTTGTTTTCCAAAGACATGTCAAAATGAGTGCTTGATGGGAGATTACAGGTCCTGCTGAAAGAAGAGTTAGAGTGGCTCTAAGTGGAAATAAAAAATAGAAATAATAAAGAAATATTTATTTCTTTAAAGAATGATCACTCTGTAATATAAACATGCTCTCAGAGATTTGAAGGAACATATTCACAGCATTTAAAAACAAAGTAATAAATACAGGCAGCCAAATCTCTGCCCTAATAAAGCATCCTCACCATAACATTTTGCATCCCTGTAAAGGGAATGGGAAGAATATCTGACCCATAAACAAATTTGGTACAATAGGAGACACCAAGAGTAAGGATGTTTAGATCTTTAATCTAGACCAGATTATGTGTACTATTAACATTGATAGTAACAAAATCTAAAGCTAAAATAAGGAGATAATCACAGTTGTTTTTCAGGGAGCAAGCAAATCAATGCCAATGGTCAGGAAGGAATTCCTTCCCTCTCTGTACAGATTGCAGTCTGTAGGTTCACTGTCTTTCCCTGATACTTTATTCAGAGTCAGGATGAACCTATAGATATTTGGTCTGTTATCAACCATGTTTGGAAATTAATTGATATTTTGAATTGATGACACAAACATTAATTCATTTCCTCAGAAACCTGACTTGGAATGACTTGATAAATACCCTTCACTCTGACATTTTTTCTGCACACAGATAGTCATCTGAAGGTGATAACATGAAGAGTACACAGGCTGATACAGCCTCTACACACTGTCTCCAGCTGTAGAAACCAATACTCACTTCAACATATTGGTGTTGTGCACCAGCAGTGATGCCTTGCACTAGCACCATAAATATTGTTCTTCCTGTAAAATTTTTATTTGAAAATTACTTAGCATATGTCCTTTGGAAGTCACTATTTACTGAACAACTGTAGGTTACTTGGATGAAGCCAGAGAATTTTTTTCCATTTTACAAAAATACTTTCTTTAGGAGTTCCCTTATAGCTGAGCTAGTTTAAGAGGCAGAAATCCTTACATTCCCCCCTCTCACACTGAGAATTCTGAAAAAAAAAAAAACAAACCAGATTCCCCATCAATCCCATACATCCTATTATGCACATTGAGTAAAATGCAAATATAGTAGCAGAGAAGTTGCCATAGGAGCAGTAGTTGGATGAAAGCCTTAAGTCACTACCTGTAAAAGTAGTTTGACAGAAATTTTTAAATGTAGGCGGCAACATCAAAATCAATACTGAATATGTTTATGTCACAGGGAAGACAGTTCCATTTGCAGCATATATGTACCTTTATTTCCATGTGATTCACTCAGACTCACAAATCATGACTATCTGTTCAGAGGTAAGACTGGAGGACATAAAACCATCATAGAATCATAGAATGGTTTGGGTTGGAAGGGACCTTTAGAGGCCATCTAGTCCAACCCCCCTGCAGTGAGCAGGGACATCTTCAACTAGACCAGGTTGCTCAGAGCCCCGTCCAACCTCACCTTGAATGTTTCTAGGGATGTGTCTCACCACCCTTATTGTAAAAAATTTCTTCCTTATATCCAGTCTAAATCTACCCTCCCTTAATTTAAAACCATTACCCCTTGTCCTGTCACAACAGGCCTTGCTAAAGAGATCGTCCCCATCTTTCCTATAGTCCCCCTTTAAGTACTGGAAGGCCGCAATAA
Source organism: Anhinga rufa (assembly GCA_013400875.1). NCBI lineage: Eukaryota > Metazoa > Chordata > Aves > Suliformes > Anhingidae > Anhinga > Anhinga rufa. Next base: position 8,114 of record VZTV01033947.1, on the reverse strand, counting down.
GGTCTCCCCACAGCCTTCTCTTCTCCAGGCTGAACAACCCCAACTCTCTCAGCATGTCCTCATAGGAGAGGTGCTCCAGCCCCCTGATCACCTCCGTGGCCTCCTCTGGACCCGCTCCAGCAGGTCCATGTCCTGTCTGTGCTGGGGGCTCCAGAGCTGGACGCAGCACTGCAGGTGGGGTCTCACCAGAGCAGAGCAGAGGGGCAGAATCTCCTCCCTCGCCCTGCTGGCCACGCTGCTTTTGATGCAGCCCAGGATACGGCTGGCTTTCTGGGCTGCGAGCGCACATTGCTGGGTCATGTCCAGCTTTTCGCTCACCAGTACCACCAGTACCAGCCAGTTCCTTATCCACTGAACATTTCACCCATCAAATCCATATCTCTCCAGTTTAGAGAGAAGGATGCTGTGGGCGACCATGTTGAAGGCCTTACAGAAGTCTAGCTAGATCACGGAAGAAAATACAGTAAAGAGTATTATTTATGCCAAGGTACATTTATTTTGGGGACATACAAACCATTGCACATTAAAATGATGGTGGAAATCAGACCCGAAGAGATGTGAAAATCAACATTTTTGATACCGTATAGTCTGCACAGAGCCATAGCTTTTTCCTTGCTCCCTGAAGAGCTGAAATTCCTCATACCTGTCTACCTCTGTTAATACATACAAAATTCTTTGTCTTGTGCACAGTGAAAAAAAAAATTGGAAACTAAAGAAAGGAAGAAAGACTGTAGAAAATAGTGCAAAAGCATGATTTTTTTTACTTTGGTTGCAGCTTCTCAAGATTGTTTCCATACAAAACTCTCTGAATTAGGTACACATACCTGTATATGCATAGTGCAAATAACTGAAGACCCATGGGATACTTTCTGTGGAGAGATGGGTAGATGTCACTTACTTCTGACATTCCTTAGTCTAAAGAACAAGAATTCTAATAAGCAGGATCAAAAAGGGGAAAAAGGGCAAAAAACCAACACGCCCCCCTCAAAAAAACAAACAAACAAACAAACAAAAAACCAAACCAAACCAAACCAACCAAACAAACAAACAAAAAAAAAAACAACAAAACAAAACCCAAAACAAAACAAACAAAAAAAACCAACAAAACCCAACCAAACAAGGAAAACAAATCAACATTTCCTAGGATTGAAACTCAGACTTCAGAATGTATTTAATGGGACTTTGAAACACATGTTCTCCAGGAGCATTTTATTCTAAAGCTACTAAACTATTTTCTCTGCAGCAGCTTCTGCTGGCCTGGGCTGGAGACAAGAAGAGACTGCTCCTTCTGGTACAGTATGGTAAGTTACCTGGCAGTTCCAGAAAATTATTCACACATTTCTCTAGTTCTTTCACATTGCTTTTTCCATTCTTCCTTAGCTAGTTGAAATAAAAATAGGGTTCACATTTTGATCCCAGTTGCTCCACTGTAAACTTCATGAAGTGTTGTGACCAATGAAAATCACTCTAAATTTATGTCAGGGCAACTGAATATAACAAAATCTGGCAATGCAGTAAAAAAATTGTAGGATAGAATGAGGTTTCTCACAAAGCAGTATATTTTGTATTTCTCACAAAGCAGTATATTTTTATACTTAACCCTGGTGCCAGGAGTAATGTACTGTTGCATTACATCTGTTTCTATATATGCACATTTCTCTTAATTTTTAACAAAAGATGATTGCTAACAACTCAGCCATAAAAAATTTCTTCAATTCTCTGCTAAGTATAGAGTATAGAGTATATAGTCATGTACTATATACCATGTCATATACTGCGTACTATGTACTGTATACTATATACTATATAATATATAGTATGTGGTATATACTATGTAGTATGTGATATATGGTGTATGGTGTATGGTGTATGGTATATGGTATATGGTATATGGTATATGGCATATGGCATATGGTATATGGCATATGGTATAGAACCAGTGCTGCTGATGTAACAATATCCCAGAAAATGCTTGATTGATGTGACTTTTGCTTTTTTTTCACCCCTTACATCTACAGGTATACAAGGATGTGTATAGAAAATATTTGATAGCTCCATTCACAATTTCTTCCTTGAGTTCCACTTTTATTCTTCATAGACCCATCTTCATACAAGTGGTCAGCTTTCTTTAGCAATGTCTTGCCTTAACCTAGAATAAATGGAAAAGCTCTATGTTCCTGATAAAAAAATGGAATGAATCTGTTATGCAGTGAACGATATATGCCACACTTTAAAAAGCTGAAGTGGTTTTTTTTCAGTTGGATGTGTTATATTGAATCTCACCAACCTGCCTGTGGTTTTAATTATCAAGGTATTTGTTAGTAAAAGTGTTAAATTACTAAGAATTAAAGCAACACTGAATTGGCAAAGAAGAATACTCTGAAACAAAAATTAGAGGTAAAAAATTTATTTCATTTAAATAAATTAAAATTTTAAAAGTTATTTAAACCTGGAGATTAGTCTACTCTGCAATGACCTTGGCGATTGTTTCAGCACAGCACTGTCTTCTCAATCATACAGCTTCCAATTATAAGATCCAGTCTGGTCTAACTGGAAGGACCAGAGTGTGAAGCTAGTGAGGAAGCTCTTAGAGGAAGTCCTGTTGGCACCCAGTTCTTTAGGCAACAGAAAAGCTCTTCTTACTGGTTTGGGAGCATGCTTGAATAAATTCTCCATTTATTAAGATGAACCTTAATGCAATGTTCCACCTCAAAATCTCATCACTATATGAGAAGGTAAACTATGCTAAGAAATATATCTGCTTCTGTTCAGATTATGTTGTTAGGCATTGTGTACAGCTTTCATGAGGAGTGTTCTGGTTTCAGCTAACCCTTATTACAATTAATTTGCAGTACCATAAGGATTACTAATAATATCACCACTATCACATGTAATTTGTTTTATAATAACTCCATGATCCAAATCAGTTAGCTCTTTCCACATCTGACCAAATTATCTGGCAGAGTTCAAGTTTTCCTTCCAAAAGTTAATACCCTTAAACTCCATGCAGTTACTCTACATGACAATACATTTGTCAAGCTACATTAAAATTAGAGTCTTGGGATCTATTTCAGTAACTTCTAAATATATATCTTAAAATGGAAAAGTAAAATGCCCCTGAAGAACCATGAAATAGGTTGAAATCAGAACATTGGTTACCTGTTTTGCTGACATAAAATGCTGCTTTTCAAACACTGTGTAGCTTTTATTACCAAATTTCTCAGCCTCTTATTTTATTAGTAATGGAAATTCTCCAGAGGGCTTGGATAAGCAATGAAGTGTCAGGGTTTTTATCCAACAATGTCTTGAATATCCTAAACCTATAAACGTGCTAAAATGTCAAAAGAACAGACTCTTCTGTAAGCTTTGTGTTTCTTCTTTTTTCTTTATTTCTTTTGTTTTGATCAGTTCAGAAATATCATACTACCTTTTTTTCCTTTCCCAGCTAAAAATGACAATGAATTAACCAAACAGAGAAAAAAAAAAAGGAATTTTTTTCCTCCCAGGTCGCTGGAAGGGGTGTGTTCAGGCTCCATTAAGCTGTGTGCTGAGAATCCCAGGAACAGAAGCAGCTCCTGTCCCAATTAAACTGTTTTACCCAGTTCAGTTCTATCATTTTGAAAGGAAGAGTAAAACCAGATGGAGATCCTTTTCTATTAGCAATAGGCCAGAGGCCTTTTAGGTTGCTATTAGGCTTACGAAGTCAGTAAGGATGATTAACATCTTCAACCTACTCTAACTTTCTAGTGACTTTCCATTGGTTTGAAGATGCTTTATTTACCTGGTTATCAGATGATTTTTTTTTCTGTCCTGGCATGGCCTTAACCAGTCCTTCCTCTTTCTTTTCTAGAAGGCTTCTGTTTCTCCAAATGTGGAAATCCTTGGTTCTTGTGAGTCCATGCTCCTCACATGCCATTCTCTAACTCTCTTACCTCCTTTCTCCCTCCTTCTTACATACTGAAACAATTTTAAAAATACTAATTTTGTCAAACTTGGAAGTCAATTATTTAGTGCCTTACAATGTCAAAGACAAAACTTGGGCTCATTCAGCTGGGAAAGATTATATTGCTGTTTTGACAGTTTGAGAAAGAGCAAGTTTTCTGTGGAAACTTGCATTTGGCCTCTTCTGTGATAACTGATGAGGCCTCATGCTTTAAAATATCTGTTAAATACATTTGTTATATATTTGCTATACAAGCAAACACTGGTATTTAAAAAAAAATATTATTAGAATAGCTTCAACAGAGGGAGCTTTAGCTGTGCCTTTGAATATATCTGAATGTGTGGCATTTTGTGCATATCCATAGTGCATAGCTGCATTAGCTCCATGGAGGGTCAAGCTTGTTTTCAATCTGTCTTTTCAGAACAAAAGCCTGTTGTACATTTTTCAGCATGAAAATTATGGTAACAAGATTTCTTATGGTGCTTCTAATAAGTCAAATATTTGTCATGGTTCCAGTGTTACCCAGCTTTTGCAGAGAAGACAGACTAACCCATGCTACTCAAGTCATATTTCTGAGAGCTGGCCAACCTGTAGCTGTAACAAAGATGAGGATGTGAGGAGGTAAGGTGTATGAAGAGTGCAGAATTCTAAAGAAAGGCCCAACCTGTGATTTAATCTTTTAAAATATCTATTGAGTCTTTGGGAGTACAATTCCCACAACTGAATTTTATATTGTTTCAAAGTCTGATTATACTATATAAATTTCTTGACTGTGCAATGCTCCAGTGGAACTACAAATGTAAAGCATTTTTGCCTTGCTTCAGTGAGACCTCTATTGCTATGTAAATCACTCAAAGATTGGTCTTCAGCTGAAAACAGAACGGAATGCCACACATTTATGTTACAGTATTATAGTTATACTGTTCCTATCGTGACTGCAAAGGGTGAGAAGATGCTCCAAGAACAGAACTGAGGATCACTCAACTGCTCAGCAGGAAGTACTAGGGACCAATGAGTCCTTGAAAGCTGTGTGGAATGTATTGGACCTTTCCCATCCCTATTTGTCCCCGGTCTAAAGAGGGTAGGCGGACTAGTACATGTCTATCCTCAGCCACTGCCTTCCATGTCCTTCTAGTAGGATAGGCTGAAAACTGTAGTGGTTTATTTTGATGCATCAGGCTGAGAGCTGTGGCTTCCGGGGACCCTGACCTACAGTCCCTGTCAGGGTGGAAGGGTAGCTACCTTCAGCTGCCAGAGCTACGTCAAGCTAGGGTATTCTCAGCCTGAGTCATGGTTTGTAATGAGTAGTATCTTACTTTCTAAGAAGCTCAGTTTGTCATAAAGTAAGGTCTTAATCCATATGAAGAGGGGAACCATGTAAGTCAAAATAGCAAAATGTGGTGTTGAAACCTCAAAGGACTAATTTTACATTTTGTGTACAAAACAGTACAGATGAAAAGCATTTGAATGCATGCTTAAAGAACCCAAAGTGCAATTATGCTATCTGATCAGTCATAAGTAACATAACTTGGGTTTGACTGTTTAAAAAGACACCACTGGGAACCCACACTTAATCCATGGGTAAATTCAAATACTGAACATGTTCAAGGGAATCAGGATTTTTATATAAATATTCAGTGAGCTGAGAAACATGTTAAATTCATTCAATACATTATTAATTGTTACTAACTTTTGCAGCTCTAAAGCTGAACAATCAGAAAATATTTTTAAAATTGTCATCTGAAAGTCAAATCAGATAAATCATACCAAGTAGAAACACTCAATCCTTTAAAATCTAAAAAAGCCGCCTATATGACCAGCATTATTAGCATTTATTACTGTTGAATAAAGTCCTAAAAGGTAGCTTCAAAAAGTGTAACTGTCTTATTAGCTGTAGTGGCACAGTGATCTTTACTGTGAAAAATTAATTGCACATATGGATATCATTCAATGAACAGAAAAATGGTAGCAAACTGTGACACCTGGCTTTGTCTTCTGTGCCCATAAAAGTTAGGTGTGAACACCACTAATGCAGTTTTCACTGTAGTATCAGATTTTTAAATAATGTACAAAGTTGATTACTTAAATTATATACCACATATTTATTTAAAAGTTCATTTGTAGTAGTGTAACTCTGCACTGTAAAAAACAGTAAAAAAATTAAAACAAAACAGGAAAAATGTTCATGGTGCAACATGCTGACATATACCAGGTTTGATCATGAGAAAAGAAAGGCAGGGCAGAATTTTTATTAATCAGTGGAGCTGCTCTGTTTCCAAAAAATATACTGTAGCAAGACAGTAAGTTTCAGGTATGACTCAAGCAGTGCTGGAGTTGGCCCTTGCAGAGTCACAAAATTTTTAGCAAAGGTGCTATTTCCACTACAAAGTTCATTGTTCATGATATAGGCCTGGATTATTTTAAGTTCTCCCCAGTTTTGAAGTTCAACATGCAATTTGCTAGGTCACATCCAGTGCACAGGTATGAGGAAGATTCATTATGCACTGCCACAACAGGACAAAACCACATTAATTCATGATTAGTTTAACAGTTTAAATTTCCACACACCATTACTGAAAATAAGTTAAAAAAAAATTACATCTTCTTTAAAACCATTCTGCTAGTCCCTATAATAAAGATATGACATTTTGGAGCAACAGCAGGAGAGGAACTTTATTTCCTAGTCCTGTCTCACAAGGTTAGTAAAAGGTTGCTGACTGTCACTTGACAAGGACGAGTCACCACTCATTTCACTGCTAATTGCTAAATTCTCTTTTTTCGTTTCATTGCATTAGAAATACAATGCAATTACCTACCCGAAATGCAACTGGAGTGTAGTGCGTTCAATTAATAAAACAGCAAGGAAGACACAGGGGTTGGGATTTGAGCCTGCTGAGATTACTCTGCCCTTTGTTGGCCATGCCAGTTACTCCATGCTTCTGGGAACATGCTGTATATAAAATCACATTGTGGCTACCTACACAGAGAAGCCAAAAAGCAACCAAAAAGCAACGTGGTAGTGACCGTTCCTCAAGGAAGGAGAAAAGGGAGAAAGGAAGTTGTGGAGGAAAAGTAACATAGGAGTGGTATATGAAAATGAAGCAAAGTAGGGTAGCACGCATTTAAGATGCAACTACAATGCATTATCATTTAGTACAGGCTAGTGCATCAGAGTTGAAAGGAGCAAACAGGGAGGTATACACTGGCAAATCAGACTGCTGCCAGTATTACCATGATGGAATGGGGTGGTCTTGGATGCTTAAGTACTCGGGTACAACCTCCTGCATGCTAATAACTGGTTTTCAGCCCACCTCTAGCTTCTTACATATTGTGTTGGCTGTGCACGTGGGTATAGGTCTGGCTGTAGTGTTAAATCTATAAGTGATATTTGGAAGCACACTAACAAACAGAAAGCTCAGAGCTGGCTTCAGCATGCACACTAAAAATGAAGGTTTGATTCCATAGCTTTTATTCATGTTAGAAAGTCTTCATGCATACAGAGAGCATACATTTTTAAGTACTTATTAATTATTAATTAAGAAGATTATTGGGGGGAAGGTGTTATAAAATTGCAAGTTTAAACCCAATGAGAGGTAAATTTTCCTAAAATATTTGAAATCTTTTATCCAAGCTTGAATTTGAAATCCATAAAGCTATGTAACTATAGTAGGGACAAAATGTTAATGAAGACTAATTTTAAGTGTGTGTATTTATTCCATGTGTTCATTCACTGTGATCCAATTTAAAAGTTCCTTGTGACACAAGCCAAACAGTGTAGCAGTAACATTACTGTCTTTCTTTTAAATTGCTGTTTTTAAATTATGTTTCTAAGTAGCAAATAAAAAATCCATAAACCTGTACCTCAGTAGGTGGAATTTTCCCTTTTCCTGCATGTGTATTTGTTTGCTTTTTGAAATTTTTAAGCAGAGGTTCAAAAAACAGTGGAACATTTCAAGTATCCAACTGTGAACATACACATCTTTGCAGCATGGACACCACTATCAGTAGTTCAGAATGGAGGATTTCTTATTTTCTAAGACTGCTGTTTGCTTATTGTACTTTGCTTAGTCTGTGGATATTTAAATATATGCTCACTTTAAAAGTAAATCCTGCTTGTTATTGTGGTTCTCAGATGTTTGAAAGAGAATAGGAAAGCTTTTATGCTGTCGAT
>VZTV01033943.1:1367-12411 GCA_013400875.1 Anhinga rufa | reverse complement strand
GATATTAGGAAAAATTACTTCACCTATATGGCTGTCAAGCATTGGAACAGGCTGCCCAGAGAGGTGGTTGAGTCACCATCCCTGGAGGTATTTAAAAGACGTTTGGATGTGGTACTTAGGGGCATGGTTTAGTAGCGGCCTTGGCAGTGCTAGGTTTATGGTTGGACTTGATGATCTTAAAGGTCTTTTCCAACCTGTACAATTCTGTGTATCCGGTGTATTCTGTGTATCTTACCTGACTTTACTGTTTAGTGTTAGCAATGTGACACTGCCTCACAGGATTCATTACCTAGCTATAACAGTTACAGATTACTTACTAACCTTGTACTCTGCACTGTATACAGCCAGCCTGTACATGTAATATCCTGTTGAAGTGCTTCTTATTTCAAGCAGTGCCGTGTTGCTCAATACAGTGTCACTGTTGTTGGCTCAGGAGACGGAGCAAGCTAATTAATTCAGCACAATAATTAATTGAGTCACCGTGCCAGATGTCAAATACTTTTTAGATCTTTCAAGTTTCTGTCTTGAATTATATTAACAATATACATCTCAGAGTAGTGGAAGGTTGGGTACCTTGAACAAAAATGATTTAAGTGCTGTTTGCAATTGCAGTAGGAATAGCAGCTGTTGACTTCATCAGCAGTGCCACAGCACTGTTGGGAGATAGGGAAGGTCTGTATCAGGACTGCAGAATACTCAGACCCTAATGGTAGACTTGAAATAGCTCAATGACTAATAAAGTTCTTAATTTTTCACATCTAGGCTAACTAACCAATACTCATGAATTATAGAGTGATCAAAACCCCTTATGAAATAATGTACCCCATCGCATTAGCGTTACTGTTGATGAAAAAATCTACCAGAAATCTTAAGAATGCTGTTTTTAACAACAAAGAATGAGTCTTGGATCTTAAAACTTATCTAGGCATTTAATTCCCATTTCAATCTGAATTTAAGAACTCCTCCTATCATTATTAACTATTTATGGATATCTATTTAGATACTTGTATTATATTTAGAGTGGTAGATCTCCTATTTAGATACTTTTAATGATCTGTTCCTGTAGTTTTGTCAAACTGGCAAAATTATGCAGCACTCAGCAGCATGCATAGTTTGTATCCGTCTGCACAATTGCAGAGGTTATTGTTTTCCATTTCCTTCCACTTCTTCCACTTTCCATCAACTGTTCCATAATAGTTGATAATCCCAAGAAAATTAAATGCACAGGAGTATCTATTCAAGCCTAGAAAGTGTACTTCTAAAATAAGAGCTTGTTCTCTTGTTTTACAGTAAAAAGAGATCACCTACATGTTTCCAGATTCTGTTTGATATATGTTTGATAAGTTTAATATAACAGTCACATGAAGAGTTTTGTACAATACTGCTTTCTATCTACAGTTGGTGAGAACTCAGCTCTGCAAGGAAAGCGACACGATTTAATCACTAGTTTTACCAGGAAGCCTCCAACTTTGCACCTTGCTGCATCACAGAAGATTCAGTATTTTGTGGGTGCCTACAAGTAGACAGGAATATATTTCTAAGCATGAAACTCCTGGCTTGTGATTCCTGTCTTTAACAGGAAAGTGGATTTGCACAAATATCAAGTCTAATGTGAACAGGCAGGTGAGGAGAGCAGAAGACCCCTCTAGGCTGGTCATACAAACCACTGAATAGCTGCTGCAGCTCTAAAATGAGAGCTAAATTTAGAGCTGCAGCTCCAGACTCAAGGCACTAGCAGCCTATGTAAGAAAAAGCCGTTTGCTTGCTTTTTCCCAGCTGTAATTATTTTCCCTATTTGAGGGGACGACTTGGTGGGAATGAAGCTCTTGGAAACAAAAGCAGCACAGAACCGCATAGCCCACGATTGGATGTCGAGCAGCAGCTCATACCATTGCTTCGGTAGTCGTGTGGAGGCATTCTGAAAGGCCTTATGCCTTGGCTGCCGCCATCTAGTTTTTGGTGTTAATCTGTGCCCATGGCAGGGTTTTGCGAAGCAAAACAATGAGCAGCTGGATCCTGGCCCCCGTTCTTGTCGTCTTGTTGCAGGGAGGAGCGTGCAGGGCAGGCCTGTATCGGCCTGATAAGGAAAAGAGGATTCAATGTGGCTGTGAAGGGAATCTGTGGGAGGAAAGTGTGCAGGGTTGGGCTAGGCGAGCAGTGGGATACAGCAGGAACCCTTTAATGGGATCTGGGAGGTTCAGCGCCAAAGCAACACTTCTTCTGGGAGATATCCTCATGAAACCGTTTGACTGGGTAGCGTGTGAGGGGCTGAGGAGCCAAGGTTCAAAATGCAGTTAAGTTGGTCACTTGCTAATCTGTGGCTGGTCACTTTGGGTCAGAAAACTCCTATCTGTGGTAGCCAGCAACTTTTAATCTTTGGAGTTGCAGTGCGATGCTTTGCTGGGCACTTCGGATGGAGGTGCTGTACGGACACCAAGACAGCCGGTAGTCTGGCTGTAGGCTGGCTGTAGGCTGGCTGTAGTCAGGCTGTAATCTCTGGTTCCCCCATTCAAACACAGAAAGGGATAAGGCGGTTTTTATCTTTAGATATTTACCTGCAAATGGGGATTTTGGCTCTTATTAGCATAGAGCCATTTTTATATTTGATTAGCAAAAATAGTGTATTGAATAATGAGCCTGGATTCTAACCCTTATTGTACCGGGTTTATACCTTTAAGTACCTCAAGTGACTACAAAAGCATTTCTTTCTCATTTTTACTGCTGTTACTGCAGGCTCTTCATGTTTAAAACTAGTTTAAAAACAGTTCTGTCTGTCCCACGCATGGGCAGACATTAATGTAACAGTGCTTCTGGACAGCAAATTGTGTCACACTTAGGGCGATGTGCTGATGTGCTGTGCAAGTGTCAGGGTTGGCCACTTCATACAAACTGAAACGTTAAAAAAAAAAGGAGATACGCTGAGATGATGTGGACATCCATATGGCCATCCACAATAGTCTTTGAGAACACATCGCCTCACATTGCCTCACCTTTTATAAAGTGCTCTCCCACTTATATAGAGAGATGGAGTTGAGGCGAGTGCAATGACAGAACTTTTTTTTAAACTTTTGTGCATAATTGTAGTTTAGGCACTTATTTAAAAAAAAACCCACAACCTATTTATTATTGCTCCTTTATTTACATTTACACAACAAAGTTAATTTAAAACATGTTACTAATATGATAGCAAGATGTGTTGAAGATCTGAATGAACACGCTGTCTGAAAAAAGCTGAAAGCCATTTTCTCCAGCTTGCGGAAGTATTTCCAGAACGCGAATAGGTGATGAAACAACATGGTCCATGAAAAGAAAGAGCTCACTGATCATAAACCTCTGTCTAAAAGCTGTTAGTACAGTGGTATTAATACTGCATGCCATTACCGTAGCCTTAATTTTAAGATATTAAAAGTTTAAGGGACATTGCAGCCCAGAAAACAAACTGCATCCTGGGCTGCATCAAAATCAGCGTGGCCAGCAGGTTGAGGGAGGTGATTCTGCCCCTCTGCTCTGCTCTGGTGAGACCCCACCTGGAGTGCTGCGTCCAGCTCTGGAGTCATCAGCACAGGAAGGACATGGACCTGTTGGAGTGGGTCCTGAGGAGGGCCACGAGGATGATCAGGGGGCTGGAGCATCTCTCCTATGGATACAGGCTGAGAGTTGGGGTTGTTCAGCCTGGAGAAGAGAAGGCTGCGGTGACACCTTATTGCAGCCTTCCAGTACTTAAAGGGGGACTATAGGAAAGATGGGGACAACCTCTTTAGCAAGGTGTGTTGTGACAGGACAAGGGGTAATGTTTTTAAACTAAAGGAGCGTAGATTTAGACTGGATATAAGGAAGAAATTTTTTAATCTGAGAGTGGTGAAACACTGGCACAGGTTGCCCAGAGAGGTGGTAGATGCCCCAACCCTAGAAACATTCAAGGTCAGGTCGAATGGGGCTCTGAGCAACCTGGTCTAGTTGAAGATGTCCCTGCTCACTGCAAGGGGTTGGACTAGGTGACCTCTAAAGGTCCCTTCCAACCTAAACCATTCTGTGATTCTATGATTCATTCTATACAAATATGGTTTGTTTAAAACAAAACAAAACAAAACAAAACAAAAAAGTTCACAGGAAGACAGGATTTAAATTACATTGTTCCTTTTTATTTCTTTATTCTGAATTGATGGTTTCCAGAGTGTAGTATTACGTTAGTAGGGGATTTTCACATAAATTTACTTTTGTTTTTTAACTTCTTTTCCTTGATTACTGCCCTTTTTTAAGACTACACATACCCATGGTTCATTTTGACACCTATTTATCAAACAGCAGAACGTCAACATTTCTTTAAAACTACCACTGGTCACTTTAGAAGGGTTTTTTTAAAATAATTCTATTACTTAGTGCTTACTATAAACATCTCCATTAAGCAGACTTTATCTCAATACTATTGTAATTAAGTAGTAGATACTATCAATCATGCTCATTAAACTAACTCAGTTCCCTGGGAGAAAACTCAATAAACTATCTGTCCTATTTCAGCAAGCTTCATTTCAGCAAGCTTCATTTCAGTAGAGGGTTCCTTATTAAAGTGGGAATGCACCCTGGGGCACATCACTAGGGAGCTGCTGAGAGCAGAGTGAAGGGATGGCCCAGTGGAAGAGATGGGGCATGGTTAGGAGCCGTGGACGGAAAAAGGGCAAGAAAATTTGGTTTGGGGCCTCCCAGGCAGCAGAAGCAGAGGGAGACACTGTCTGCTCTTCCATTTTAGGATGTGGGGAAAAGCAGAGAGAAGACAATGTGTACTGCAGCACTGCTAAGATGTTTAGAGAGAACCACTGCAATAAACTGTGCAGTAGCAACATATTCTTGTGCTGCTAGACTATCGTCATCTACTGTAATCTTCTCTGTTCCATAGGTGTTAAGACTCAAATGCTTATTTTGCTATTGTAGATTTGACTAAATTTATAACACAACTTTTAGAATGGGATGTAGTCTTATTTAAAAACTTTGGGTGAGAGAAATAATTAATTTAGCTCCCTTTAAAGTCATTCATGTAGGTCACTACACTGAAAACACCTAACAGGCATGAGTTCAACACCCATGTTTAATATGAGGAATTTAACATTAATGTTGTCCTCTGAGGAAATTTTTAAAATTCATGCTTTTTATAATGATATTTCTTCTTGTTTATGAAACATATATATTAGTATAGACTAAGGAGATATAAAATGTCAGATTTAGTTGTTCAGCAGTTTTTGAAATATTCAGCAGTTTTCTTTTCACTAAAGGCTAAAGAACACAATTTTTTTTACTTTGAAATAAAATGCAGTTTCTAAAATGTTGACACATTTTTTTCAGTAGTTTCACATCCATACAACAAGCATAGGAAATTCTAGCTCCATCATTTTAGTGGAACTTAAAGCTCTGAAGGTGCTTGTGTCTACAAAGACATTTGCATTGTTAAGCCAAGAATTTGGTAGTTACAGTGGGCACTGAACTGAAAGACCTACAGGCTTGTTTTCTCTCTTTGACCCCTAGTATATAAAATGTCCTGGATGCTCCTGGGTTTCTTTGGGGCAATTACACATAAAACTATGCCCGCCAAAGAGTAGTTAGCCTTAGTGTACATTGGTAGTGGAGAAAAGCACCACGATGCTGTTGCCTGTGAAGCTGTGATAGCACTTGTGTTGCACTCCGTATGTTGTCCAGATGTATTGTTTGGGAATGCAAATGACACATGGTTACGAAAACATCAACGGATGCTTTCCCTAAGGCTTGTGGAGGCAATAGTGGGCAGTTGTTTGTCATGAAGTATGCTGCAGAAACAATCCTGGTATGAAAAGAAAATTCACCGTTTGGTGCAGTCAACATTTGTTGGTGCTAATAAAAGTGCAGACTAAGATACCATATCAGAGTAACAATAACAATATTTGAAATTATTGCCTACCTTCATTTAAATAAAAATGACTTCAAGTAAAGGAATGGACCTGTGGTTTCAGTGAAGACAGTGGCTGCTTGCTGCTCACTTCAGTATACTGCGATGGAATGATCTAAATTCCAAACATCAGTTCCCTTTCTATCTGAATATGCTTGAGAGAAGTAGCCTGCAAATTTTCAGGAATGATGGAAGTAAAAGGTATTTGTAGTTGTTTCATTACCAGCAAAATTAACTGCATTCTGCGAAAGTGTGTTTTTGAATGTTTCAGTAGAAAAAATCCCTCAATATTTATAGTAAGTATAGTTAGTACAGTATGTGTGAATACATAAATATATTAAAAAATTGTGAGTATAGTAAGTATATATATTTGTGCATATATATTTACACAATGTAAGTGTTTGTGAGTATATAAAATTAGCATATCCTAGTCAGAAGAAAATACCGACTGTTATTAGGTCCTAAAAATCAGGGGTTTATTTGAAATACTAACATTTTGCTGAACTTTCTTCTTCATTCAGCTATAGCTCCTTCTCTAATCATGTTGTAATATTACATAGCCAGTAGCAAAATTTGTCCTTTTCCAGATGCAGCAGATCTACTTTGCACCACTGAAATATGGGCAATACGGAGCTTGGCCTGAGATCTTAAGTGCCAAGTGAAGTTTGTAAATGTCCTGGGCCTCATTTATCAAGCCCAGAGAACAAGTTCATCAGTCTAATCCTGTGGTGGCTCCTCAGGCTCCAGGGGAGCTGAAAAGACAATCAGCTCCAGCCATTAGGACTCTGTGGTGAAGAGCACAGGACGCACCTTCGCTTGCCGTCCTTGTCCTCCGGGCCAGCCCCAGACCACCTGCAGTAGGGGAATGCTTGCTGCAGCAAGGGATGCAAAGCTAGCGCTCTTCTTGATGGTGTGTCTTATTTACAGGGTTTTGTGTGTATTCTGATATTCCATACCTAATGAATTATATGCATAGACTCCTCAGATTTGATATTGTTTAATATTTGTATCCCATCTTAAATAACTAAGTATTAATAAACTTCTGCCCCCTTTGTTTTCACTAATGCATTTTATCATGTATTCCATGGACTAGAGAGAAAGGGAAAATATTTCTATGTATTTACAAAAGGTTTCACAAATTGTGAAACATTAAATATAGTTACAATAATATATGTTTTTTATTTGAGCTCTTTTAACATTTTTAGGGAAGAATTGAGTTTTACATTAGTTAGATAAAACACTGTCCTTTCTGTGCTCTAAGGGAAGGATAGCAGTCTGAATGCTACTGATGTATTTAGAATAAACTACATAGCATTTGAGATATCGTCATAGTTTATGTAGATTATTCTCACTCTGAGAAAATGTCTTATAATTTAAAATTCTTCCTGTCACAGGTTAGTATTTTATATCTTGTTTTTGACATTTTAGTTGATATCTGAAAAGCATAGAAGAGACTTTTTTAATAAAAGCTTCATGTATGTTGGTAATTATTATTATAGTTGTATTTTTTATAAACATCTTACATTTCCCAAAATAGTTTTTTTTTCTTTGAAGATTTCTTTTCCACATGACAGTCTCTAATCTGGGGGATGAGTGACCACACTTTTTAAAAGACGAAACTGGAACTCCTGCCATGTGTGAGGACATTAAAGACAAGTTTAAGGGAGCTGAGGGAGGTGTGCCTCGGTGCTGGGGAGGTGAGGAAGGATTCTTCCCTCTCTCCCCCTCCTGCAAGCTGTTGTCCTCACTTTTGGAAGAAAACTGGGACAAATTAGCATAAAGAGAAGAGAGCAATAAAGCAGAAAACAATAGTAGGTCCAAACTATCTTAGTTTCTTCTTTTCTTCTTCTGTTCAAGCAGGCCTGGTTCTGCTACTGCTAATTTTTAATTCTACTGTGGACCTCATAGTATGTCTTAGACTTATCTCTTTGCTTTTTTGGTGTTTCTTCCTCTTGGATGCGGTTGCATTTCCTACATTAAATATTGGATCTTGTTATTTATCTTTGCTAAATTTCATATCACATTCTCTTTCAGGATCCACTTGCTTTGCTTTACTTGTATTTCTCTTCTCTCTCTGGTCAAACCACCTCCCCTGCTCCAAGCCAAAATACCATCTTAATCCTGTACACTTCTGTGGTGGAGGGTTTCCCTCGCTTCCTGGATCCACCTGGATCGTGGTCTGTGGAAGGATATGATGGGTTGCATTAGGTAAACCTGCAAGACTCGTAGGTGTAGGTATCAGCAAGGGAGATTTAGGTTAGATATGTGAAAAAGCTTCCTAAAGGTAATGAGAATAAATTTCCAGAAATAAGTCTGGAAGAGATTCAGGAGGTTCTAGTAAATCTGTAGCTGGTGTGTTTAAGAACAGGCTGGACCAAGATGACAGGTGCGGTGTAGGGGCAGGTGAGCCATGGCGCAGGGGAAGGAAATGGAGCAGATGACCCTGTGGCTTTTGGCGCCCTAATGCTGAGGAATGTCAGCAGCCAACTTCACTTGTTTGGCTGCCCAGTTGCCTGCAGGTAGCTAAAACCTTTCAAGATTGGCTTTAAAAGGCCAGAATGAAGCACTGCTTTTTGTAGAAAATGGCAGATGGGACATTACAGCAAGCTAGACAGTTGGTCATACCAGTATAGGATACCGTTTTCAAAATCTAATTGAAATATAACAAGGGCTTGCTGGGAGATAAGGAAGTAAGCAGCCATATTTCATTGGCGTGTCCCGTCCCAATTGCCTGCAGGGTTTTTTGTCTTCTGAATATTCTCCCTTCCCACTCCAGTTTCTTGCTAACTGAAGTTAGAATTAACACTCTTTGTGTAACAAAATATTAAATCAGTGTAGCTTTTTCAATGCATTTTTTTCAGCTGTACTTAGGACTTTATTTCTAGAGTATTCTGTACCTCTTTTTTAAGAAATGCTGTCTGTTTTGTAAGGATCATTGTCCCAGGTTTCTGTGTCACAGATTTGCAAAGTGAGAGCAATGGTATTGCATTTTCAGGATGCCAAATGTGTGCACTTTGATCTGGCGGTACAGCATGCCTCAGGGAGTAAGCTGAATCTTGATTTCTTTAGTCAGTCATCCACTATCAGGTACCAGAGCCCCGATTAGGCAGGCTGAAAAACAGAGAGCACACCATGGGCTAGATGTGGAAGCATTTGCGAGGAGGCTCTTGGCATCACTGGCATCCTCTGTGCTCATTTTGTGGTACTGTTTCTGTGCTAGTAAATCCCTTTAATGCATACAGTAACAGTAGCAGGTACCTGCATGTCGTAGATGACTGCACATACACTGATTACTTTTGAAAACTATTCCCCCTCCACCACCTTCAGCAGTGGAAAATGAGAAGAATATCCATGTTTTGAAACTTGATGTCTCACAAGTGTGAGACCACTTGGTGTGGTTGTGCCTCCTTAACATTCCTCGCATTCCCTCTTCCAAGCCAATCATTAGCACTTGTTGCAGTGTTAAAGTGGCTTTGTAGTAGCACCTACTACCCTTGCTCTGAGTAGTGGCATACATGGGACTAAATGGCTTTTCTGACCTTTAATAAGCACTTCCTTGTCAGTCATACCAAAGTTACTTGACGATCTAATTCTTTTTTCACTATAACTACGATAACTGTGAGGTCTCCTGAACCCTTCAGAAATACCATCATGGTGTTCTCATTGTTTTCTGTGTTTCTTTGGCTGTAGTGTTGGACAGGAAGACTTGCAAAGTATGCTTTGGGGTAGTTGCAAGGCATGGGGATGTAAAGAGGTTCAGGGGGCGGCATTCACTGCCATGGCCCGCTGCAGTGTGGTATTCAACTTCATGAGAGCTGCAGCAGTACGCTGCGTTGGTATTATCACTTAAAAAATTTATTTGGATAACAAAGACTGTTGAAGTTATTTTTCAAGACAACACATAACATACACAAATCTCTTCCAAATGAAGTGTATGTTAGAGATGATGGTTTATATGCCTGTATTTTTTTTCTCTAAGTAGGTGATTTTCTGTTTCCTTCTATAGTCTTTGAAAAAAATATAAAGCAATGAAAGGGAATGCACAATGATCTCAAATTTTAAACGTTGATTAATATGCACTTAGGACTTAGTTTTGCCTAGCGCTGAGCACCAGCAGGAGGTGCTGAGCGCCCCAAGCTTTCATTCAAAGCAGTAGGGCTGAGGTATGCTTATTTGACCTTGAAGATGGGACTAGTTTGATAGGGTTAAGGTCAATGAGTATATTATTTTTAGACGAGATATGGAGTACATGGATGGTTCTGCTTTATTTTAGTGTGTTAACATCTGGCAGCATTCTGTGTTCCATATGCTGCTGATTGTCCTGATACATTCATCTTCAGCGATTATCAAAAAGATTTCAGTGCTCTGGAGTTAATCACACATTTGAGAAGAGAAATACATGATGATAACTAGAAAAGCTACGTGTGGGTTTTTGTGTATAAGACCAATATTTGGGTAGTCTTGGCAAGTACCCTATTAATTTAGAAATATTTTTAAAATTGACCTAATTAGCTAATGCCTGGAAGTGCTGTAAGGATGAAAAATAACATATTAGACAACAGACATAGAGAACATTGCTCCTTGGAAATCTGATTGTGCCCTTTTAATTCTACATATTGAACACTTGCTTATTTCTACTGATGATGAAGGGGTTTTAGATTTGCACCTTTTTCTCATGTATTGTTTTAGTATGGCTTCGGTATATGAAAGTTTAGCTATGCTTGTGCTATTTCATTACAAAAAGCACACACATAACTATCAACTGACTTTTTTTTTTTTTCTTTNNNTTTTTCTTTTTATACCAGTGTTTTCAGTTTTCCTATGTTGATAACATTTTTTCCAGGGCTATAAATTATTATTTTCATTCTGTGCTGTTTTGGCCTTACATGCTAACAGCTTCAGGGGAGAAAGACTGAAGAGTTTCACAGAGAATTTGCCACATCAAAGCAGGTGTTCCCTGTTACAATACCTTCTTTCTGAAAATGCAGAAAGTCTACCATAATCAGAATGAATGGTGAGGTGAAAATCAAACTAAGCCAGATGTCTGTCAACCTTGTACCTCGCTTGTGGCTTTTGCCATAGCCCACACACACCTTAAGAGACCAGTCCTCTAGGCTAGCCCACCATGGG
>VZTV01033935.1:0-11317 GCA_013400875.1 Anhinga rufa | reverse complement strand
TTTCTCAGCGTCAGTTGTATTTCTGAACAGCCCGCTGTTCTGTGCACTTGGGTAATTCGTGGTATTTAAAATGTTTTCAGAAATGACATGTTTGAAAACTGTTTAGCGAATGTGCTGCGCCGCCCTGTAGATGGAAGAGGAACAGGTCAGCCTTCCTCATCCTGCAAAGCAGACAACATCTGTCAGTGAAGGAAGATTCTGCATATTGCAGATGTTCAGGACTGACTTTTGGACTAGAGAAAGATCACAGGGTTTCTGAGGAGCTGAAGTGTGCAACAGAGCAAAGTTTATGTAAATGTCTTATGCTAGTAAGTACTTAGGTCAAATTTCTTCTTGAGTCCTCTTTGGAAGGCTGCAGAACTATGATGCTCTCTTTTAAAGACTATTCTTTTCCTGTATGCATGCTAAAAGGACCAAAATATATAGAACAGAATTGCACCCTCTGCTTCCAAACTCCCTCCCTGGAATGCTACGTAACAGAGCAAGCCTGTCCAGCCTTAGCAGCAATTTTTTCCTAACCCTTATAGGGTTTTCGTATTGAAGTGGTTGGTATAATTAAGAAGCAACTCAGCTGCTGATGATTTTCTTTGTTTTATATTTACTGGAGAAAACCACTGGGTTGTTGATCTGTGAGTTTTATGATATTATTTAATTACATTGAGGGATGATCCTGCATTTTGGCCAATTTATTTTGAGTGCTGCATTTTCCAGGGCCTTGTTTGGTTCTAGTATTAATTCCTTCCCTTCACAGAAGTTTGCATATTGCTTTGGATTATTTATACTTCACTGTGCTTCCAAATCCATTATTAATCACACAGGTATTGAAATACATTTCACAGATAATACTGGACATACTGCTGTATTGTTTGCTCACATAATAGTCATGCTTTCACTCAGCAGGTTTCTCATACATCAAATTATCATTAGATAAGAAAAAATGTTACGGTGAAGATTTGCCAACAACTTAATGCTGAATGCTCAAGCAAAACCCTGATGTTCCCAATTCCAGGTGATGACTCCTGGGAACAATAAATGAGCAGATGCTCTAGTTAGATGAGAGCATATCACCTTCAGGGATGTGAACGTTGCAAGGTTCTGCTCAGTGGACTTAAAGGAAACCTCTTGTTCATTTTTTCTCCGGCAGCAGTCCAGATGACTAAACAAGAGAGATTTCTTTTACAGTTGTATTTTGTTTAGTATAAAAAGGGACCATATTTTAGTTTTGAGACTATCCTGTAGCTATCAGTGACTGTAAGCCTAAGAACGCAGGGCTGGAAAGGACCATTGGGGTCATTGTGTCCAGTTTCTGGGTCATCCAGCCTCTAGTAGCTCATGGGCTGCAGGCCATGCTTCCCCAGGCTTGATTACATCACTACAACCTCACAGTAAAAACTCAGAAACATCAACCAAAAAGAAAGGAAAATCAAAGGAAAAAAGCAAGAGTGATCAAGAGTTTTAACAATACTCTAGACCCTTGCAAGAGTAGAAAGTATTGGATAAAGCTCCTTGATGATCCCAGCAATCAGCCCTAGCCTCCCTTACAGAGGAAGGCAAATTCCCCTGTCCCCAGCTTTCTTTGCAGGCTTTTCCACCTGAATCCTTGTGTAAAAATTGGTTTAACCCTAAGAGTTTGAACCAGTGCATCAGCAAAGCTCTGGGAGATCCTAACATCGCTGGGAGCCACAGCACTTTCCACCTTGTGTATAGTCACAGCTTACTACCATTGTGAGGTGTTTTAGAGCCAAATGAGAGCACAGCTTTGTACATTGGAAACAGATAGCTCATGAGCGTCTTTCTCTGCACCGTACAGAATAGGGCTATTTGGGGGAAAGTGATACACCTACGCTGTGCAACACAGAGGTCCAGGTTGGGTCCCTGGGACAGTTTTGTCATGCTCAGTCTGGTAGGGATCTCAGCATGGCACTGACCCAAAAGCCTTCTCAGCTGGCACTGACTTAGGGAACTTAAATCTGGGCATATATGCAATGTGGGGGGGACTAGGGAAGAGCACATGAAAATTGGAGATCTCAGTGCTGTTCCCAAGTCAGAGAATAATCTTCAAATACCTCTGGTTTTCCATTTCCTCACCTGTACTTACAGGAAAGTAATAGCAATTTGACATAAAATTATTTTTCTGGTCCTTGAATGGATGGTTGGTGTTGACATTAAGATATAAATCTATTAGAGCTGAGAATTGGTTAAATAAGTAAAATATTGTTATTACAGCAATTCTGTTAGCTGTTCAAAATGACCTTTTTTCTTTTATTAACGCAAGTGAAAAAGAATAATTGTTTTCTGTCTGCCCATGCAGTCAGGAACACATGAAGTCCTCTGAGTTTATCAGACTTAATAGAGTGGAGGAGATCCACTGTGTCATCCTCATCGGTTTCTGCAGTGTCTGGCTCTTTTCAGCACAGTAAAAGGTTGGTTTCTGTAGACAAATAGCAATAGTATTAATGTCTACATCACTCAGATTGGATCTCTTATCTGAAATCCAGAGGAATAGCAACAAAGGTTTACAGAAATTCCTTCCAGTGATCTCAGAGGACTCTGCAAGTGCAAAAAAAAGCTTCAAAAAAACCCACCCCCTACCCAGTCACTGGGTCCCAGAGAAGTGTGACTATTTTGCAGGTGGCAAAGACATGTCACAAGTAACTCATCAGATATACACAGGAGAGCTGGGGCACGGCAAAGAGCAACAGAACTTGACTCTGTTGCTCTCATGTGCTAAAAACTAATTTTACAAAAATGAATAAATGCATAAAATAAAACTAGGGTTTTGTTTCTGTTGCCCTTTGAATTTCAGTTTAAGTCAAGTGCAAATGATTCTGCATCCTTCCCTCCAGCGTAATATCAGCTCTAACTTGGCTTAGCCTTTGGGAAGGGTGTTTGATTGACTGAATTGGAGAAGGAAGCTCTGTCCACAGGCAACTTTACCAAAACAATTTTAAAGATAAGCTTAAGTTCAGCCCATTTTGGGGACTCATGAAATCTCTTCATATAGTGGTATTTATAATTTATGTGGAATGATCTTAATCTTTATAATTTATATAATTACAGTACACTAATGTGGTTGCTCTAGATTCATTTTTCTGCAGACAAGCACCCCTGTGCTTCCCAATGTACAGAATTACAGCTGGGCCGAGGTAGCATCCTCTAAGCTGCCATTCTTCTACCTCAGCATCAGCCTTTAGAGCAGCAATTTCAGCTTGCCTTTATGAGTGTCTTGGTCATAATTTTTCCTCCCAGAACTGTGTATGAGCTCTCCTTGTTTTAGTTGCTACTTCAAAAGCCTCTATGCTGCCTGCTCTTAAACTGTTTGTTCTCGGCTCAAAATAATGGGATTGCATGGAGGAAGCAAAGGGGATTTCTTGGGGTTGAACAGTGTCTTTGATGCATCTAGATGGAGAGCTCTCTGGGACATCATCATCTTCCTGATTTGTCTGTTGAGTGCCCAGCTCACTGAAGGGCCTGCCCTGGGACAAGAGACCTTGCCAAAAGGCAGTTGGGTGCAATGCAAGAGAGCTTTACAGTAAAAGAGCTCAAGAGTTTGTTTTTCCTGTAAGAAGGGAAAAGGTTATCAAAAGGAAATGGAAGTTTTATTTGAGGGGAGAGGGCTGCTGGATTATTATTTTTTAAAACAGCAACATCATGACCCCTTCTGTGTTCATGTGTCATTACTTCTGTGAAAATTCAAACTATCTTCTCTGTGTTCGGGTTTGCAACATCAAAAGGACCATAGAACAGACTTCTTTGATGTTTAATTTTTCTGCTGATGCTGTTTGTGGTCAGGTAATACCACATGATTAATGTGAAAAGATTTGACCTTTGCTTATTTTCCCATGTTCGCTAGGAAGGCAAAGATGCAATGCATCAGTAGGATACGAGATATAGTCAATCAAGGAATTCTGCAGTATTACAAAAACAGATTTTTAGCTTCCCAAGATCAACCCTGATGTATTTTCTTTGGTTTTATTTTTTTTGTGTGTTTGCATAATTGTTTAATATTAAAGAAAGAGAGCGTGGTTTGATCATTTAGTTAGTAAAATCAGGTCTTGGGACTACCAGGCCTGGGAAGAACTGGCTCCTCTTGCTCCACTCAGCTCGGCTATTGGCCAGCCTAAGCAAGTCACTTCGCCTCTTTATAAAATAAGGATAATGGTTCCTCCATTGTAAAGATGTGAGATCTACTGCTGAAAAGCAGTACATGAGAGTTAGGTAATATTATTTCTGGCTCTCCTACAGATGTGCTTAGTGTTCAGTTTTCCCATCTGTAATGTGGGGATGTTAGAAGTAATCTACCTCCCAGGGTTGTTTTGCTTAATTCCATAAAGTACTTGAAAACCTCACATGGAAAGAGTTACAGGAGCACAAGGTTTCTTAATAAAGCTCATTCATGAGTAATGTATTTTTGAAGTAAGTGACTTGAACCTTCACCCATAATTGGAAACCAACATGAGCCAAGTTGTCTTTGTTGTTCAGCAAAGGTTGGTTGATATTTTTTCCTTATATATTTAATTCTCATAAGACTTCACATTTCTGGTTTCTGGCTATGATTGAAAGCAGAAATGCCAAAATACCACAAGAGAAGACTGGTTTTTATTTTTTACTTTTTTTTCCCTGACCCTCCCAGAAGCTGGAAGTTTTGAAACACACACGAGTCTTCCCCACCATCCCCAATTCTCAGTTTCCCTCTCCAAAGATAGGTGTTATTTTCTCTGAAGACTGAGATTTACCCAAATGTGGTCTGTACCCCGCACCTTTTGAGATCTGCCTGGCCATGTTGAACACGATGTGCAAGCGACTTTTAGGTGTGTCAGGGCTGTTCTGTTCAGATAACCACTAGGTGCTTTATCAGCATTTATCTACCCTGCCTTGAGCTATACAAGACCACATTCAATCTCATCCACTGCACAGTTATTGTTGTTGATTATTGCACAGAGAATGGTAAGGATCTTTTGAGATGCTGCTCAAATGCCGAGGCTGAGATGGTCTTTACGTCAAAGGGCTGTAAGAGAAAATTAGCCAAAACTCATTTATCTCAATGTCAAAAATTCCTACAAAATGGGAAGGAAGCGAAGTTTGACCAACCCAGGAGGCTTTTAGAAAGCCTGGCCTTTGCGCTGTGGGATGCATTACAAACCCGGATTTGCAGGATCTCTGCCTGCAAATAATCCATACTCAGAGTGCTCTGCACATATCATTTGATGTGTGTAAAATAGGGATCGTGCCAGGAGCACAGAAGCTAACTTGGAGCTTGGGGAAGTTTTCAATCGGTTTTGCCAGGGTTTCCCGACGTGGGAAGGCACGGACGGCTTTCTCCTGCCCCCTCCTGGTGCAGCCCTCAAAGTGTGGCTCTGAAAGCACGGCAGGCAGGGATGTGCACCTGGAGCGTATGGCAAAGCTGGTCTGTTCTCATGGCACAAAAAGGAGGTGTTATCTTTTTTTTTTTTTCTTGCTTCTTGGCATTGTAAATTCAGTTGAGTTCTGTGAAATTACACCAAATCTGAGTCTGCTTAATGCACTTGCAGTCGAATGGGTAGCAAAGTTTAGCTGCAGTGTCTTTCAGAGCATGATCTAAAGCACTTCATCATGGGAATACATTATCTTAGGAAATATTTTTTAATTTCATTTTAAGCTGGCCTGATACTTAGCCAACCGAAGAATAATGTAATGCAAATCATTTAAAGAATGTAGATAAGAATATGTAGTCCTCTACCAAATGTAGGGACTCCATTCTAGGGGATAGCTGGAAAACCAAAATTTAATCTCAAGAATAAAACTTAGCAGTTTGTAAAATGTTCCTGTCATGCACTTGAACGAAAGACAGCCCCTAAGCACTGTGCTACATGGAGAGACAGGGCTGCCTGACAGTGCGGCAGCTGCTGGGGTCTGTGGCACCACTGTATTTCAGCATGGTTGGGTGGACAGACTAGTGCAGTGTTGAGCTGTGCAGTGTTTGCTCACAGAAACAGTAAGTCAAAATGTAAAAAGTCAAAATAGCTACTGTATGGGGTTGTTCCAGACTCAAACCCTTTAGACTTTTGGATAAAGCACAGACTGAATGCAGGTGAACACAAACTAAAATGGAGCTCCCTAAAGATGGGCATCCTCAGTCTGGACTATCTGTATCTCTTCATCTCTGTGTTAAGCTATTCCCCTTTTTTAAATGATTATCATTCACCAGAGGAGAAAAAGATAGTACAAGGACTTTCAGGCCTTTTGGTTACAGTGTTTGCTTGAAATAAGGTTAAATCTTCCTGTCTCTGGACTAAAAATTCTGCTCTGGTCTTGCTGCAAGTTCCCTTGACACCAACATGTTTCTGAAAAAAAACAAACTTATTTTCACAAACTTAGAGTTTTCTAGTCACAGCAAAAAGAACTGATTAAGAGTTTCTAACCATTTTGTTAAATACCCGTTCCCTTATCATGTGTAAGATATGACTATTGCAGAGGTTGAGTCTTCTCCTTTTTCTGACAATTTTGTAACATTCTTTTTTTCTTTTTTTTTTTTAAAGGTACATTTCAGCCAGCTGTGATTGTACTGCATTTTCAGAGGCTGTTTGTGTTTCATGGGAAGGTGTTAAACCTTTCACCATATCCCATGTGGTTGTCCAAATTGGGGGCAGCACTATAAATGCACTATGTATAGCACAGCTATATCCCAAGCTGAGCTGAAGTGGTAGATGCTTGCTAGGGTATTACCTTTTCTTCAATATGCATGTTTGAAAGACACATCTTGCAGCATTATATGGTCAAGCCTAATGATATAGATTCCTCTCTATTAAAAATAACATCTCTTTCTTTCATATATTTTGGCTGAGAAATTTCTGTACGAGGTCTTGCAACTCAGCTGCCCCTAGGCACCAGGCTTTCTGTCCAGTAGCTGGAGAAAGGTGGGTGACAGGCTTCGTGGTTCTGGTGGCTGTGTAGCTGCAGCATTGGAGGGGATACAGAAAACAAAGTAATTCTTGCTAAAGGGACAGTATCGGAG
Source organism: Anhinga rufa (assembly GCA_013400875.1). Classification (NCBI taxonomy): domain Eukaryota; kingdom Metazoa; phylum Chordata; class Aves; order Suliformes; family Anhingidae; genus Anhinga; species Anhinga rufa. The sequence goes on along the minus strand of VZTV01033935.1, from coordinate 4,323 downwards.
AGGAGGAAAAAAAGGCAGGGCTTTCAATTTTCTTTTAGTCATGTCCAGTAGTTTTAAGGATAAGGTCTGGCTGCACAAAGCTTTCTCCACCTGAGTGATGTTTTTTAGGGAAATTTCCAGAGAATAATTCTTTTCATAGAGTTTCTTTGGGCTTTTCCATTGCAGGGTGCATCTAGCCAGTTTGAAGGACCATAACTCTGATGCATTTTGATACTATCTGCATCCAGCAGTGTAGCTGTTGAAGCTGAAATGCACAGAAAGCACTGAATGAAGCCACAAAAGTTTTGGGGAGTTGAGTCATTTGTTCATCACTCAAAAATTCCATTATGGGTTGACTTTTCAAGAAAATTTTCCATAAATTTATATTTATATGCAACAGACCACAAAGACAAAACAATTTCAATTCAAACGAAACTGTTTAGTCAGCCTGATGAAAATAACTTTTTTTTTTTCCATAGTTCTTTCCATCAGAAAACAGACATGAACTTCACTCCAGGGCAGTATGAATGTTTTTTTCTCCCTTCAAGTTCACCTGGCAAACTGAAAAATTAGTTATTTGTACAGGTCTGGTTGTGAATCATCTTGACTCAGATGTGTCCCTGCTGGGGAGAACACGTTAGCCCCTGCCACCTTTGCTTGGTGCTTTTGATTTTCTGCTTTTCAAGTTCATCATGATCCAGTTTGCCTCAGATGGCCTGAAAAACACCATTTCTCAAAAAGCACTTGAACTGTTACAGGGCTTCAGGGCAGGTAAGTACCGAGATAGGTATTAGATAACCAGAACCTCCATTTCTGATCTTTCCCAGACACTAGTATATCCAAAGAAGAATAATAGAAATCAGGCAGACTCACCTTCTAAATAAAATAATTTCAGATATGGAAGTTTTGTCAACATGACATAATGTTATGTCCAAATTTTCTTTCAATTAGACCTTCTGCATAACTGAGGACCTATTCCTCCCCTCTAGTTTTAACATCATGCCGGCTACTTTTACTTGAATAATAGCACAGAACCTGCTACTTCTACTTGAATCATAGCACAGAAATTATAGCAGTAGATGGGACCTTAGGAGGTAATCTAGTCCTATCCCTGCCCTAAGCAGAATCAGTGATAGAATAGAATAGAATATTCCAGTTGGAAGGGACTTACAATGATCACCTGGTCCCACTGCCTGACCACTTCAGGGCTGACCAAAAGTTAAAGCACATTCTTAAGGGCATTGTCCAAATGCCTCTTAAACACTGACAGACTTGGGGCATCGACCACCTCTCTAGGAAGCCTGTTCCATTCTTTTACTACCCTCTCAGTAAAGAAATGTTTCCTAAAGTCCAGTCTAAACCTCCCCTGGCGCAGCTTTGAACCATTCCCACGCGTCCTGTCACTGGATACCAGGGAGAAGAGATCGGCACCTCCCTCTCCACCTCCCCTCCTCAGGAAGCTGTAGAGAGCAATGAGGTCGCCCCTTAGCCTCCTTTCCTCCAAGGAACTGGAAGTGTTCTTCACAGAGATTTGTGTAAACAAGTCTGAAAAACTCCAGTGATGGTGACTCTACAGCTTCCCCAGATAATTAATCTGTGATGCTTACAACTATATAAGATTATTTCTCTGTCTCTCCTTCTGGGTTTTTTGGGGTTCTTGGGTGGGATTTTTTTGTTTTGTTTTGTGTTTTTAAGACATCCAGCCTACATGTACAGTTGTTGGAGTTGTAGCACCATCAGCATGTCCAGTGGTTAAAGTCACTTTAATATTTTTATCTCATTTTGAAGTTTGGTTTTAAAATCTTTTCCCCTACTGGATTGCATTGCTATATCAGATTAGAGGTATCTTTCTTGCAGACATCCAGAGCTTCTGCACAGTCAGAGGACTGTACAGTCATCACATTTTCTCTCCTGCATGCCATAGACTTTTATATTTCATGCTGTTACCCAATACTTTGCATGTGAATTAAGCATAGCGTTTATTTTGGCTAAAATATATTTTCTGGAAAAGCATCTAATTTTGATATGAATACATCAGGAAATGGGTAATCAATCATTTCCTTTAGAAGTTTGTCACAGTGGTTAATCGCCGTCACTGTTTGAAAAATTGTGACCGTTTTGAATTTCTGATTTCAACTTCCAGTCACCGGTTCTCATTATGCTTTTCTCTGCCAGATGTAAGAACCCTTTAGTATCCAGTGCGTTCTTGTCTGGAAGTAACTATGCAGTGTAATCAAGACATCACTCATTTTTTTCTTCCCAATAAACTGAGTAGATGGGTCTCTAAATCTTTCACGGTCAGGTGTCTCCTTCATTCATGAGGTCAGTCTAACATTTGTTCCCTGTTGCCATTTAAGTTGTTAAAAGAGGTTGGTAAAGACTGGACTCCAGGCTTCTGTGAGATGTTGTACTGTGAGGAGGTAAAATCATGTTACTGCTCACTGCTCCCTTGTTTGCAGGTGTATGATCATGGGAACAACTTGCCTTTTTTTAGTCTTTCTGGAATTAGTAATCTCATGCTGCCTTATTTGCCCACTGTGATTCCCAAATATTCTCCAGAATCACAGCTTTCTAGATCCAGGGTCCCATCAGGTTTATTTTGCTCTTTGCCTTATAGATCACTTTTGCACTGACTGCATTTGGTTCAAATGGGCTCCCTTTAACAAGTGACCCAAAATACTCTTTGCATGAGTATTTTCTCCTCATCGTTATTTACCAGGCTGCTAATATTTGTGTCAGCCATCTGTCTGTCAGTGCTGACTTTATATTCCCTTGCAGAGCATCAGTGAAAATGCTGAATAGCACTGAGTATACTTCAAAGCCCTGCAGAAAGCCAGTAAAGCATCCTCATTTGATGATGGTCTGATTGACGCAGCTGGGTTTTGAGTTATGCTAAATAGCCATGTCTTAGCCATTTAACCTGTTTCCTTGATTTTATATAGTGTTTATCTAGTAAGTATGTCATGCACTAAGTCCAAAGCCTAGAGAAAGCCTGCTACATCTATACAGTTAGCTTTTTTGCCGGCAGAACATGAAACCACTTTTAATTGAGAGGAGCTATTTTCCATAAAGCCCGTGTTAACTGGCAGTAATTAAAATCTTGTTCTTTCATGTTTCAGCAGTTCAGTCCTGTCTCAGCTTTTTCACTATTTTACCTGGGATTGATGTGAGGTTAACTGCTCAATAACTCCCCTGTAATTGCACTTGATTTCCTGTTCTCCCTCTCTCCCTCCCTCTCTCTTTATCTCTATCTCTTGCTTTCTCTTTTTTTTTCCAGGTTACTACCCTGCTTCCAGTCACCTGGAATCCCTCTGATATTAAAATTTATTAAAAATTAACATTAGCAAGCCGGAGTTCTCCTCAGTCAAATATTTTAGGACCCCTGGGTGTGATTTATCTAGGCCTGCTGATTTAAAAATGTTTATCTCTACTAGATGATGTTTAACATCCTGCTTATTTCCTAATGGACTGGAAAGTACTTATTCAGCCTTGGTCTCATATAAACACCATCATGCTATTACTTTCCAAAATACCAAACAGAAACATATATTGAACAAGTCTGGCTTTTTGTATTTTTGTTTGTAATTTTACTCCATGTAATTCGAACACTCTCAAAAAATCCTGCTAAGCATCGTCATGGACTGGTTTTTCACAACCTCTTTACTTTCCAGTATCAGTTTCTTCTACAACATAACTCTGCACTTCAGACAGTTGCTGTATTTTTCCCATTTGTTGAATCTTTAAAATACTTTTGGTTTACCACTGAAGTAGCTGGGCCTTAGCCAGTCTGTCCTCGATGATGCTGATGGACTGACTCTATTCTGAAAGAACTTCTGATTTTCATTCATGTTTTCCTCTCTGATTTCTTCCTCCCACTCACTGTTTTCTCATAATTTTCCTCAGCTGGAGGATATTAGCCATTGGGAAGCACCAGCTACAATTGTCTTCATTTTGTCCACTTTTAATTATGAGCTCTTAGGATAATGTGACTTTCCAGCTGTATGACTGATATATCCTTTGTTAATCAGAATGAGTTGTGAAATAAGGAGTTCATGTTAGATGCAGTATCTTTTCCTTATGTAAATGTGTAAGTGCATGTTGTCATCAGATCACTTCCTCACTCTCATTTAGATGAACTGCATTGCACCCAGGATTAATGAGGTTATTAAGATTTCTCCAGAAACATAGGTCAGACCTGGGAATCTCTGTACTGGATTCAGGCCTGAACCTCAGCTTCTCCAGGGGATAACAGGCATCAGACTTTGCTTTTCATTCTGACCTTATCTCACATTCGGTTCATTCCTCTCTGCCTAAATTGCTCCATATTCTGATGCCTTCCTCAGG
>VZTV01033927.1:1429-13764 GCA_013400875.1 Anhinga rufa | reverse complement strand
CTCAGCACAATATCCAAATGCCAGCAAGGCATTTAACCTTGTCATTTGACCTGAAATTAAGTATTCAAATATTTTCTTTTTGTTTTTTATTATTTTGATTTATTATTGAAAACTTTTTGTTGCAAGTTGCCATTTCCAGGACTGGCTCTGAAGGTGTTCTAAAAGCACCAGAGACGGAAAGGGGAATTTTATGCCCCAGTAAGAGTTTGTTGGAGATTATCCATGTGCCAAATTAATTGGTGTTTGGGACAGACCTATTTTAAAAGGTTCACTTCATTATTTTAAAGGTGTCATTAAAAAGCCCTTCATTCATTTAATTTATTTTATTGCTTTAGAAGAAAGATACATTAGAGGTTATCTAACCCTTTGGCTAGATCCATAAAGAGATATAATGATCTGTTACCGCCTACAGAATCCTGACAGGTACAGGACTGACAGGCATTCAGAGAACCTGTAGTGAGTGCCTGTGAATCAAAGTGTCACAAGTTCTTGAATGACATGAGGATAAAGGAAGGGTCTTCTGGCTTTTATTTTTCCTTCTTTTTTTGGATATTGTGGACTCATGCAAAGAAGTCGATTACAATCAAGGATGTATTTTTCCTTGTCAAACAAGAGATCTGTAGATATATTCTGTCAAGGCCTCAGTAAGATGCTGTTAATAAACAACTGGCCATCTATTTGAAATTGTCATGTCAGCTCCTCTTCCTCATTGGTTACCAGTCTCCTCTACACTTCTTTATTCGTTGGTATGCTGCAAATTTTTGTATTGTGCTTCTCTTACAGAAGACCTTTCATAAGTCTGTTACAAGAGCAGGTCTTTCCATATAGAGAGGATAATTCATCTTTGCCACTGAAGAACTGTCTCAGGAGATAATTCTGTCCTACAGCATTATGTAGCTTGTTAGAGCCTAACAAGATGAATAGCATCCTAACCCTTATACTGATTCGGTTTAGATTCCTTCCAAATCAAAAAGGATGTCAAGTCTTTCTGTCTAAATCTTGAGCACCATTTTACGAAGTTCTCTTACTTACAGAGTGTAGCAAGTTTTATCCATTTTCACAGAGTTCAGGTGTCTCTGGTGAAGAACTTGGACTCTGAAGGAATGTAGTCTATATTACAAAAAAAAATTACTGAAGACATACACATTAAGATGGTCAACTGCAACATGCAAGCGCTTTTCTCCCCAACCTTGAAAACTTTGCTAGACCATGCCTGCCAATTCAGGAGGATCAAATCATAATCTCACTGAAATCACATGAAACCTGACATAACCAAAGACGAAGGCTTCTCACTTGTACTTGGGAGAATGATCAAATTAGGTATTCTCTTTTTATACTTTTATATCCCTAAGCTGTATGTTATGTCCATCAAGGTGCTCTCAGGAGAGACATAACTTGCAGAAATTTGAATGGAATTTCCAGAAATATTCACAAGAGGACTGACTCTACCCTCCTGTGAAAGCACTAAGATACACCAAAAAGTACAGTCACAATCTAAATATATGCAGCTTCCTTGCCAAAAATTACCTAGTAAGTTCTTTTGGCAAAGGGGCATCATTTTCTCAAGTGGTTGGTACAGCACACAGCACAATGACACCGGTCTTTATTACTACCACTCAGACCTTGCCACATGAATATGGAACTGAAAGAACAGGGAAAGTCCATACCTGGTTTTATTTTACCCAATGCACCCCTGTTTTCCTAATGTAGCAAAAGTCAGTGTCTAAAATCTCCCAGTTTCACTTGACAGTAACATCCTCTGCATTTTATAAAAACCTGCCAGTTTCAGTAATGTTGGTATCTAAAAGTGAGCCAAAACCAAAAGTCTGTAGCACAGTTTGAGGCTATATAAGCCACATGGGATGCACAGGCATTTAAAACCATTTTAAAAGCAGGCAAACTATGGATCCTTATTTTATTGTTTTTCCTGAAATCCAAGTGTATATCTTGTTATCTACTTTCAGGACTGCTACCATCCTCCTTTCAACAGGATGCTTTGGACTTAAGCTTTGCATATTTCCTGGCCACATGTTTAATAGGCCTTCACAAAGCCTAAGAAGGAAACTTTTCTCTTCTTCACCTCTGTACACAGACTTCTGACTATTGGCACCCGCTCCTGCAGTAGATATATCCCAACCAGAGTTTTTCTAGGCTGGGTAGAACAGGCTGATCTGTGTCTTTCCATCCATCTGCACTTGTGCCAAAGCAAATTAAGACTTTGGTTGGGTCCTTGATAGACTTCATAATAATCTCTTCCTGTTAATTCCCTGTGTGTGCAAACAAATCCGTAGCACAGAGAAGCCTGACACTGAAATCTCTGGTTAATGTGCCTGTCCGCAGCGTGTTATGTCTCCTGCCAGGGTGAGAATTAAAAGCTTCATGAGCCTTCATCATTTGTTTTTGTGCTACAACAGTGGCACCAGGATTTCATCCAGAGAACTGACTGCTGAATAAATCAGCAAGCTTCTCCAACAACTATCAAGAGCAAGCCTTTGCCGGAGGACAGGAGCTGAGCTAGGTCAGCTTCAGGACTCTGAGCAGTTTTACAGTACAGGAGCTCTTAGGCATTTTGAACCTTCCAAGTCTTCCTTGCTCTCAACTTATCCCCACATACTGTTGCTGTTCTAAGTCTCTGTAATTAAAATACTGAGTAAACACTCTTCATCAGCCAGGCATTTCTTGTGCTAAGCAAGGCCACTGGGCTTCGTTCCTGTTTTTCTCTTGTTCTTCCTTGTTCCGATGTGCTTGGTTTTATTCAGAATTGTTTTTTCTGGAACAGGGAATAGACTTGTTTTTGATATGGGCGTTTTTGCAACGATCTAGTGTTCATAATAATCTCCAGACAGGCTCCTCCTCAAAAGTATATGTGTACATGTTGTACATATCATTTACGCAGAGTATTTCCTTCTGCTATCATTTACAAAAGTCAAAGACCGTCAGCTGAAAAACATCTGTAGGCAAAGACTCTGCCATGGAGAGACAAGAACATCAGAGAGATTAGATTAAAGTAGGGCAAAATTAGTGAATCTAAAAAGTGTTAGAAAGCAAGGGCAGAAGGTGTGTGTGAACAAAAGAACAACACATATAGCTAACAGCATGGTCAGGATGTTAGTTCTTAGTCACTTATGTCTATAGCAGCATTTGTAAAAAAAAAAAAAAATAATATATTTCTCCAAACTTATTCCCTCTCTTTAAATCCCAGTCACATCTACTTTTGCTGTGCACCAAGATTCATTATTCACTGCATTGTCATTGCCTGTTCACTGAATTCTGACCTTTTCTTTTAATTCAAGGAAATTCCCACTGCAAACTAGAAAAAAAAGTCCCCGTTCTAGCAGATGACTCATTTCTTTGCTGCCACATCATCTTCCATAGTGTACTTAACTTCGAAATATTACTGGAACAGAGGAAGAGAAAAGAAAGAGGTGGATCAAAAGGTCATTAGTAACTAGTGTTCTGGGAAGGAACAGGTGAATGTTGTGAGACTAGAGATTAAAAAAGGGACATAGAAAGGTTCACTGATGAAAATGGAAAGGGTTAGCAGTAAGAAATTACTGGTCATCTTTAGGTGTTTCTTTTAGTAGGAGAAACAACATTAATGTGTTTAATGGAGAGAACTAGTGAGGTGACCTATAGTCACAACATCCTCCCTGGTCCAAAGAAATCAATGCCTAGCTCAAACCCTTTGGACAGAACAGATTTAAGTGATACTTGCAGGGAAGATTATGAAACTCAGCCAGAAGTGTAACATGAAATGTACCAAGGGCAATGAAAAGATGGAGTTCAACACTAAAACTCCTGTTATACAAAGCTTTTCCAATATGTGAGGAAGAAATCTCTCCTCTTCTCCGTTTCAGCTGTTGACTCTCTGACCACTATCTAGAAATACATAAAAGATGATGAGCTTCTGGAAGGAAGGAAATGCTACTGAGTGTTGGTCAGAACTATACCTCATGGCACTGGAAAGAGAAAGGAGAAAACATTTTTGTTCCTGGGACTAGAATTATATTTCTTTCTTATTTCCAAGAATCTGTATGCGGAGAAAGGAAGTAGTTTGCTTGTTGGATGTAGGCTCTATGCTACCAAAGTCACAAAAACATAAAATCGGAGAAGCATTTAGGTTGTAAGACCCTTAAGGTCATTGAGTCCAACCATAAACCTAGCACTGCCAAGTCCACCACTAAACCATCTCCCTAAGCACCACATCTACAAGTCTTTTAAATACCTCCAGGGATGGTGACTCAACCACTTCCCTGGGCAGCCTGTTCCAGGGCTTGACAACCCTTTCAGAGAAGAAATTTCTCTTCCTTTTCAATCTAAACTTCCCCTGGTGCAACTTGAGGCCATTCCTTCTCATCCTATCACTTGTTACTTGGGAAAAGAGACTGATACCCACCTCATTACGACTTTACAATGTAAGACTGAAGTGTGATTATGATCCCAGTGAGTAGTTTAGGACTATGGGCATATGGGGTAGTGTGAAGATGAATTAGCCATAGCACTATCTGCAGCATTCAGATTAAAAAAGGATATTTTACAGTCACTCGTCCCACTTGATGACAAAGGGACAGTATATATTAGGGGAGAAAGGGGGAATACAGAGATTTTAAAAATCTCCACTGTACAAACCACAAGGGAAAAAAGGGTGTGAAAGCATCACTGAGAAAAGATAGTAGAGTTTTAGCAGAACTAAAATATGATCTATAAATCAGATTGAATTAGAGGTGAAAGTCATTCCTCTTCTAAATATATAGGCAATTCTCTTAAAGTGACTTACTCTTGTAACAAGATGAGGTGTGTCTTCAGACATCATACTACAGACTGACCTTATATAAACTCTTCTTCCTCTCCCCCCTCAGTATCTTTTAGGCCTTTAATAATGCAGAATAAAGTTTAATAAAACTCTGATATCTCCTCAAAACTCCTGTTCAAGCCTAGTCCCAAACTGCAGTCCATGTGATCTCACCTTCCTCTGTTTTCTGTTAGCACAATTTCAGTTCTTCCACTGAGCATATTCACAGATTCAAAATGTTTCTTTTGACACCAAAAAGCTCCCTCTGCTAGTGGTTGTTCAGTGACCATATTTTATTCTTTAAAACAACAAAAATAGCTTACATCAGGCCTCCCGAAGCTGGAGGCTCAATCTCCAAACAGAACCAGCCTTAGAAAAAAAAGTTTTCATGTCAAAAAACCCTACTTTACAATGCTTTAAAGTGTCTGCCTACTGAGATCTATAGACACCACTTGCTCTTCTTTACAAAAATAGGTATAATGTATGCATTACTATCTAGATTTATTGCACAATATTCCAAAATAGTAAGTTAAAGCTCATTAACTGCACAGGCAAATGAGGTGGGTCCCAACAGCTCTGACTTGACAAAAGTCAAGTTGACAGACAGATCTGTCAACACAGAGCCTTATTTTGTCAGGAAATAGTTTATCTAATACAAAAATAAAGGCAAGGTAACCATATTACTCTTGAAACGCTCAGTCTGGATAATCAATATCACACACACTCACAACCTCACAAGCAGCAAGGTGATCTCTACACATCCTTTTAAAATACTTCAAACTTGGGACACAAGGCAAAGAAGGTGAGCATATCCATGAGTGCTTAGACCTACCAAAGACTGCAAAAAAGTAAAGGGACTAAAGTGGTTTTCCAGCTGAACAAAATAGAACCAGCTGAAGCAGAAAGCATCATCAGGGACAACATCCCCTGTGCAGGCCTTTCTGTGGGCTTCAGTGACTTTAGAAACAGGTCAACACAGCTTTGAGATTTGGGCTGGTCAAAAACACAATACTATGTAATCTTTCAGAGTTTAGCTCTTATGTCCTGCCTTCGCTTGTTTGTTCTGTTTCTGTTGACCCTTCCACTTTCACCTTGTCATCTTTCCAGTTTCTGTTGTTTCGAAAGAGTTCTGATAAATTAACTATCGTTTGCAAAGGAGAGTATGTGGTAAGTGCCATTATAACTCTTTGGCAAAGATGCCTGATTAAGATTCAAAGCACAGCCAGAACAGCTGTCAGAAAAACCTCTTGTACTGTCGATGTCTCAACAATGCAGATGATGCCACTGGATATGAATTCATCAGCAATTAGTTCTTTCTTCAGCTCGCAAAATAATATCTAAAAATTGTCTCAATAAAATTATTTCTGCATCTATTTTCCATCACCAGATCCATTCAGTAAAGGATAGTATACTGCTTCCTTGTACAGTTTTTATCTATTTAGGGCAAGTAGTTAGCCGAAGTAGAGTGTAATCAGATACATAATTAATTTATTTTAACAGCTGCTTGCTGCTGTAAAACCTTTCCTGTTAGAACAATCGTTCTGGGGCAGATTTTTTCATTAGTATACAAAGAACCAGCTGGGCCAAAACCTTAAGTTGATATAAAATCATTGTCTCCCATTGAGTTCAGACTCATACCAACTGACACCAGCAGAATCAAGGAATCACAGAACGGTGGGGGCTGGCAGGGCCCTCCGGAGCTCCCCCCGTCCAGCCCCCTGCGTGAGCAGCACCCCCAGAGCAGGGGCACAGGACCGCGTCCAGGCGGGGTGGGAATGGCTCCAGGGAAGGAGACTCCACAGCCTCTCTGGGCAGCCTGGGCCGCTGCTCTGGCACCCGCACAGCAAAGGGGTTTTGCCTCAGATTTCAGTGGAACTTCCCGTGTTCCAGCTTGTGCCCGGTGCCCCTTGTCCTGTCGTCGGGCACCGCTGAGAAGAGCCCAGTCCCACCCTCCTGACACCCGCCCTTCAGACACTGATCAGCACTGAGGAGATCCCCCTCAGCCTTCTCTTCTCCAGGCTGAACAAGCNGATCATTTTGTTTTCCAGTATCAATTACGAAACAGGAAAACATCATCAATTGTCAGAACATAAAAATTTCAACTTTTTTCCTTTTTTTCCCTTTATTACCTAAAAACTTATTGATTCTGTACCTTATTAACACCATTTCAAATGTTTTTTTCTGCAGCTGACCCATGCTGAAATCACAAAGCCAGTCTGCTTGGAAGTTTTGGCTGACATACTTTTGTCTTGGCTTCTTTTTTAAATTGTTGTGAATAGAACAGGAGAGCACAGTTTGAAGAATCTGAACTGATACATGACCAATGAAATAATAACCATTATTCCAACCCTTATAGATATTTTTAGAAGAGAAGTTAATCTTTACAGGATGTAACCATTCCCTATGATGTTGAATTAAATTACTCCTGTTTCCATGGGAAGGTTATTCTGTAGGATCAGTCATCCCTGGCTACCTTTACATTTATTTGCAATAGCACCTGGAGTCTTCAATCAAGTTCCCATCATATGTTTAAGTGCTGTAGCACCATATAGTAAAGAGCAGAAGTACTTGAGAGGCTTCAGAATATTTTCAGGATAGTGTGTTTACGAATAATCAGTGAATGTCTATATTAAAAACAAAGGGCTTTTACGAAGGCTGTGCATAGACACATATCTAAATACCTAACCAACATTAGTGATGTGGTTCCCCTTTCTCTTTAATAGTATTTTCTGATATTGTAATTGCAGTGTTTTTTTCTTACCCCCTGCCATGCACACATTAACCAACTTATTTCTCTCTTCATTTGATTCCACTGAGCAGAGGTGAATCTAACTCTTCTGATAATTCAGGAGCAATCTTCTCCAAGATAGAGGGTTGTAGTGGCTTTTTTTCATATGGGAAGATCTGAGTGCCATGGGTCTGTAAGAAGTTTGGGTCTTGGGATTTTTACAGTTGTTTTCCATCTTACCATATTTCTATTGTTGTTTTTACCTGAATGACTAGATTTCCAGCTAATTCCCTCTAGGACATCATTACCCTCAGTCACATTTACAATACAGTAAAGACTCCTCTCTGGGCTTGTCCCAAGAATGTCAGAAGGAGCTAGCACATATATATGCAAGCATGAATCAATCCATCTGTAAGGTAAAGAAAACTAAATAATTGGTTTACAGAAAGAACTCTAACAAATATTTACAAAGAGGCAACATTTTTTTTTTAAAGCCCTCAAACCTGAACTTCTTCCATTGAGTCCCAATGAAGACAAGGACATCTTTCATATTAGATGAAGGATCTATGGGGATCTATCATCATCTGGGGATGCTCCAACCTGGTACAACAACCCTTTTTTTCCCTAAAGAAGGTGGAAATATCTTCTCAGTGGAGTCTCCTCAAATGCTGAGTGAAGAGAGCATTGGGATTTTCAAAAATGGCAGTGGAAACAGCTGCATTCTCTGCAAATTTGGCTCCAACCTTCTCCAGCTTAAGGTCTGACCAGAGGAATACAGAGATAATGTTTAAATCTTGTAGCAAGTTCTGCTATATACATTATTGATATCATATTTACATAAGATGTAATTTTGATGAAACCATTAGCACAAATATTGACATTAACAAAAGGCTGGAGGTTTGAGCGAGTTCTATCTGAGTGAGTTTTCACTCACACCATAGGTGGGAACACATGATAATAGGGCAAGTCAGCCCCTTCAACAGCCAAGAGATTTGGTATTTGCCAAGATCACTTGATTCACACCATGCGGGATTTGCAAAACCATAGGAATAGTTGTCAGGTCCCAACCTGTCAAGGAAAAAATGAGTATTGACTTAACTCATTCAGCTCTGAAAGAAAAAGGAGAAAAATCAATGGCAGAAAGATGAATTGAATTCAAGACAATAAAAAAATGTGTTTAGTAATAATCTTTCTAGATTTAAGGAAAATGCATCAGAGATGCAAGCAGTTTGCACAGACATGAATGAAAAGCAATAAAACCCTGAATAAAAACTAAAATCTGCCTTTGGACAAGGGTAATGTTTTCTTGATGCAATTGAAACCAATGTAATTTATTCTGGGATCTGTTATTCTCTTCGAGTTCTGTCGCACCTTCATACTTTTTCCCCTTCTGAGATATTGTTTGGAGGTTTAGCTCTCCTCACCTGCCATAGCATAAGAAGTCAGCCTGAAGATATTTTCCTGTGCTGTTCCAACAGCCAGGCTTCTGCTTTTTCACTTTTGCCACTAGAGTCCTTTTTAGGAAGCAAGTCTCTGTTCAAGATCAACTTGAAGAACTGATTGATATGCTTTCTGAGAGTATCAGATGACAGGCCAGTTGAGCCAGAAACTGCTTAACTCCTGGAACAGAAGGATTAAGTGACAGAAAGCATCAAATTATATTCTCTGTGAGTCTTTATGGCTGGAAAAAAAGCATATGCTGGTCCCAGTACTGGATATAAAGCTCCTAGGCAAATCCTGGGAAATCCTACAATCATTTCCTTGATGAAAAGACTTGGGAAGTTACTCAGTTCTGATTATATCCTGATGTCTTTATGCCCTAGAAAGTTGGCAGATTCAAAAGTGCCAGTTCGTTGAAGCTAAAATCTTTGACCTGCAGATTGTTTAGAAATGTGCCATAAAATCTAATTCTTCATAACAGAGAGAAATAACATGATATTGGGTGAGTTACTTTCCCTTTGGTCAGTTTTTCCACCAAGAAAACAGCAATAATTATCCTTCCCACTTTGAGACTGACCCTCGAGCTCTGCAGAGGATGTCACCAAGTGTTAGCATTACATTGAACTGACTGCAGTGACTGAAGACAACTACATGTCCCTACTTTCAGATTGTTACATTATTCATCTTTCAGTTATACAAATTCACTCTGAAATGTATAGTTCACACTGAACTTGTAATATAGTCAGTGTGGCTGCTCTGTGCTGTCTCAGCATTCTTCCTTTATTATCTAAATTTGACATGTACATGAGCATGTTCCTCCCCATGGTCGTAAACTAGTTTTTGCACTTTCAACATATAGAATCTGCCTGATGTGGTAACAAGGCTACACATTATGAGATCTGAAACAGGTAGTTTTCTAAAGGTATGCAATTAAAATTGCATATATAGGATCAAGGGAACAAAGTAGTCAATTTTTCACATAGCTACCGCCACCAGAGGATTACAGCATCAGATGCAATTGAGAAAGAACAGGGCAGGGAATACCTGGCCACATCTGATGTTTTCAAATATGCTGTATGTGAAGAAAGTCATTCTAAGATTTCAGGTTTACCAGAAGAATCGCAGTGTTTTTCTTGGCTGTCTTGGGAATGCAGAGCAGATGGGGGAGATTTAAGAAGGCTGGGAAAGAACCCATTTGCCTACCTTAAAAATGGGGAAAAGAAGGAAGCAGAACTGCAGACTTCTTTTTTAACTTCCATTCCCAGTAACATGCTAGAAAAAAATAACCAAACTGTTTCTAAATACCTAGAAGACAAATGTAAGAAACTACTTTATTGCATTTTAAGAAGGGAAAGTCAAAGCTCATTTCTTTCTGTAATGGGTTAACGTGGAGATAACAGTAGCAGCAATGTAATATTTATCTTTAATTTTTGAAAGATTGCTGCCAAGACAGAACCTGGCAGACCCGACAGACTGCTGCCAAGACAGAACTGTTTGTAGCTATTGAGGACATTGCAAGAGGGAATGGAAAAAAATGGAGAATAGGAGTTTAGGTCAGGCAACAGGTAAAAACTTGGAAGTGAACAGGAAGCAGCTAAAAGGGGCAAGTTGTGCATTGCTCACTGGAGGATTTTAATAACAAACATCTAGAAAGTCATCTGCTAGAAAGTGATGTAAAGAGAGGTGACAGCGTCTTGGAACAGGAAAGAGGATAGATGGTCCCTTATGGATGCTTTTAACTATGGGCTCTGGGTGTCAATACTTGAAACTAAATATAAGAAACCTTCAGACCGCTAACATTAAATCAGGCTATACTGAATATCTCAGACCCCTTTCTCCTGCTCCTACCTGTCAATAGTTAAACACCAACAGCTCCTATTGTAAGTTCCACTTTCCTGATAATAAATGCACTAAATATTCCAGAAGGCAAATCTATATAACCTGTTCTGACTGTAACAGGAACTTAGATGGAGATATCTAACTTTGAGATATCTAACTTCAAGATAACACAAATCCTATCTTGCATTTAGAAATATAGAAGAGTATGTGCAGGGCAAAACAGGAATAAAATGTCATGAGTAGGTAGTAAAGACTAAAAATACTTTGAGGCTGGAAGGCAGATTAAATATAAACAACAGTTAAAGATCCTGATATTCTACTTCTCATAAAAGATACAAAAGGACTTCCCGAAGTATATTACAGAGTCACAAGGGGTTCAGAAATTGGTTATGAAAATGATAATGGTCCTGGAATAAAAATTTCATAAAAAGAGATTGAAAGATTGCATGATTGTTTACAGAAGAGATGAATACAAGGAGTTATGATGAAAATATATTAAATTTTGAGAAGTTAGAGGAAGAACTTCTTATTCTTCATTTTGTCATGTCCAAAAACTCAAAGAGAAATTTCCATAAAATTCTCTAGATGATAAATGTCGTTAATGGAAATGCTGTTTCTTGAAATATGTAAACCAGTTATGGAACTCACTGCCAAAGTATGGTATTGAGGATATCTGAAAATAAATATTAAAAATTTGCAAGCTAAACTAATGATACTTACAGTAATTGATGCTCTGGCTTATGTCTGAAAAGTATTGTTTTTTCAAAGAGGTAAACCTAGTTTTGCACCTTTGTCTAAGAATACATGAAATGAGGCAAATATGGATTTCACAGGCATCACATCCTTGCATGCAAATCATGATGGATATCTGTGTACAGATGAGAATAGAGGACAAATGAAAATGTAATTTGCTTTTTGCTTTTCCCATCTGATATTGCCATGGTGTGAAACAATCCTGGCCAAGTTCAGCATCGATTTGATCTGGCATACTAACCTGCCTGCTGCTCAAAGCAATATCTTACTTTGTAACACATTTTATGCCAACTGGACTCTCATAGGATAGGAAAATTAATATAACTTCATCTATTTATATTCTTCCTCTGATCACACTCAAAGAATAAATAAACTGACAAAAATTGTTCAGGTGCCCAAAATGAAAGTGAATGAAAATAAGAAGCTCCACAGGGCTCCTTTTTATTTCATAAAACTGTCTTTCACAGGATGAAGATTCTTCTGAAGCTGTTTCTCCCACTAGCTATCATAGAGTCCCAGTGCCCTGCCTAGTCTACTTGCCTCAAATGTAGATTGCTGAGTTTCAATAAGTAAAAACTTTTACCAGGTTAACTGATAACAATAGTACCAGTAGCCATTTAATTTTAAAAGTGTGTACATTCATAAGAGCAAATATAATGGTGACAGCGATATACTGATTTGCTTCTTGACACCTGGACATTCAAACTGGAGGTATTGCTGTCACCACTGGCTTGTTCCTGGCCTCGGGTGATTTTATTTATTTTATTTTGTAAACTTCATTCA
>VZTV01033924.1:8444-42155 GCA_013400875.1 Anhinga rufa | reverse complement strand
GGCTTCTCTATGCCGTAGATTAATTTCAATACACTGCCAAGCAAAATGGTAATTTACTGCAAAAGACATGCTAAACGTGTTAGCTATGAATTCTGTAATAACCGGGGCAGCATTTTCAATAAATCTAGCTCCAAGACCCACTGTCTCAGCATTTATATTCAAATTAACCAATCTCTGGTTATTACAGATGAACTTAACAATTATATACTTAAAAAGCAAACTTGAAAAAAACCTCTATTTTTGGAACATAAGTGTAGGCTCTGGATTTTTCTCATCTCAGTTTACAGAAAGCAGTCTCAACCTCTTGGCTTAGGTGAAAATAGTAATGTTAAGTTCATTACAATGATAACAGGATCATCAGCTCCATAATCACTTGTTTTCCAACATCTTTGTGCTGTGTATCCTTTTTGGTTCAAGCAGGTAATCCCTCCCTTTCTTGGATTGAGAACAGATTAGGCATGTGGGAATCATCCTTCCAAAGGATGTAATATATTATGGTATATGAGCAAACATGACAACAGTACTTTCAAAACCCTTCACAGTCCGATATAAATGCCAACATGAAGATTACAAATACCAGCTCCACAGAGAGTAAGATTGGTAATAGTAGAAAATCACTCCAAATATCTTCCAATAACCCAGCCATTTTTCAGTTTTTTCTCTATTTACCATGTGATTTGCATACAGATCCCTCTCAGTATGAAAGCAAATATGTCCCTTCATGCTTTGCATAGTCTCCAAAGTTCAAGTCTCCAGTCAACAATGGTTGCTTCTTTGTAGTGAATTCTCAGGATGTGCAATGAACTGACATAAAAGGATAAGTCTTTTAAAAAAAAGAGTAACTGATGGCAGTGTTTGGCTACAGTTTTCCCTGACTGGCCATTGAATTTCCTTAACGTTTCTGAAAGATCTTATGTAGAATCTGAAGTGTCAACCAAATCTTAATTCTAAAAATGGGAAGAAACATTCTTCCAAAGCTCTGATGGATGACTACTATGGTATATCAACAGCATAATGTGATAGCCCACCTCAAAGGAAAGGAGAAGAACATCAGTGCTGTGAGTTGTGTACATAAAATGTCAGTATGATAAAGGAAGCTTTCAAGTGTAACTGAATTGCAAGATTAAAAAAAAAGGATCTATCAATAGTAGAATGGTTGGCAATCTTTAGGACAGATCCTGTATGCAAAAAGGAGACTTGGATCTATAAAACACTCATTTATGTCCATCATGCCTTTTGAAAAAATTATTGTATTATTGTATTGTAATTAATGCAAAAAAATAAGTTTTTATAGTAGAACTATGGTTATGGTAATATAGAAAGAATACAACATAACAGCAATACCAATAGGTCATCCTAAGGTTTGTCGGGTAGTTTTCAGAAAACTATAGAAGTCGGGGTATCTGACATACTCTGGAGACCTTTTTACACTGTGAATTTAAAAGTTCAGCTCCTTTATGCCCGCAATAAACTAACAGAACAGGAGGCCCAGTGGGGGGATTTACAACACAGGGCACGTCTGTGCTGTTTTGTCACATTGATTTAAACACTTTATAAGTTAACTGCAGTGCTGCTAACAAAAAAACTAAATACAATTCTATATCCTATAAATAAAGAGAAAATAGCATATGGTCCTTAGTCTGTCTTCTGTATAGGTCGATGTTTTGAGTATTATAGGTGTGTATCTTTTGAGTATCTCCGTGTTCACAAAAACACTGTTGAACTGTTCACAATTCTTATAAAAACAAAAATGCAGAATAAGTATAACATTACTTTTCCTCAAAATACTTCAGGCTTCACGGTCGCCCAAGAGTTCAGCAATTTTGAAAAGTCACTGTGATAACGTTTTCATTTTCAGACAGAAAGCATTATGTATGTGCAGCGACTGTAAGTATCTCTAGAAATGCCTGAAAGGCAAACTGGACTGAACAGACATCAAGCTCTGCTTGAGCTAGCAAAGGCATTAATGCAATCTTCCAATAGCCTGCAGAAGAAGTTTAGCCACCGATGTATTGTTTAATATATTACAACTGATGGAGGAAAGGCTGTATTAGATATTTTTGTTAATTTTTTTTAGTAATACACAGACATATTCTACATTCTAAATTTTATTACATGCTTGCAGCTATTATCATGTTGATGTTTCATGGCATTAGAATGCTATATACATGTGTGCATAGCAAAACAAGTACTGCAAATACATATTGGCTTCAGAGGAATACTGTATATGGAATCTACAATATCTATACCCCATTTCCTTTTATGTAAATGAGGGGTTTCACTTTCAATTTTTTTCGATATTTTATAAGATGTAAAATGTGTTTTTTATAATTTATGACATAAGGATTTAAAAGTAATTCAATATTTATTTAAACACAGAAATAAATGACTTTCAAAGGTCTATAATATATTTTTATTTACGGACTTGTGTTTGTATTTCAAAAAGTAAAGTTAACAATCAGGACTTTTTAGAATTTCTAAACTGATACTAAGTATGACTTCATGTGGTTAATTAAAAGGGCCATCACTGGGAATAAGAGTTATACACAGGAGTTTACACTACCATAATTACATTCACCCAGCAATAAGTAAAACTATCAGATACAAACTGTTGCCTTCAACACCATCAAGTTTTCTGAAGTGTGATTACTATATATTCCTGTTACAGTTAAACAGAGCAGTAGTGGTCGGAAATAAGTATTATTTTAAATCATATGGCACTTATGCTATATGACCTTAGACAAATGATATTATCTATTCTCTTGAATTCTGCATCTGGTGATTCAGACGTAGTCACTAATCAACAATATGAACAAGGGATATTAATTTTCAAATTCTTCCCATGATAAGTTTATTCTTTGTCTTTCAAAGTTATGGTTATTCCCTTAGGTTACATGCTGAGCTTAGATTTTGTTACTAAGACAGATGACAATATCTTTAATATAAACATAAAGAATGAGAAATAACAAGTATTTTTTACTGTTGACATCTGAAAACAGTAATATATTCACCTTCATATTCTGGTAAAAGAAAAACGATACTTAGAGAGGCAGGAAAAAAAGGAGTGTTGAGAACTTGGATGCTTAGGAGTCTGGTACGAGACATTTATAATTAATGAATATATATAACATACAGATGGTGAGGTCCTTCTCCAAACACAGTTTGACATGCACTCATAGCAAAAGATTGCTAGTACAGTTGTCACAAGTGTTCTAGTGTAGTTTTCATATCTTATTCTCAGTTTGCTACTGTGATGGTTCTCCTCCCCAGCTGACACTTAAATATTACCATTGAGAAACTACTAACTGTAAACAGCTAAAAAGTTCTAATTGTCAACTATACCAATTTATTATTAAAACCACATTTTGATTCTTTTTTGAAAATCACAGTATTCAGTTTAAATAAAAAAGAATATTTGGCCTCAGTTCTTGGTTTGAGTGCAGGGACAGCAAATCTATGAACTGTGATCAGTGAATCAACGGACACAGAACAGCAACGTCTCTGATTTCTTTCTTTTATACACACATATATATGTAAAAAGAAAAAAAATCATAAAATAAAGGCTGAAATTCTAGTCCTGCTGAGGACTTGGAGGAGTTCAGCAGGTTTCAGTAAAGTCAGGATTTCATCCAAAGGACTGTTACAGTAACTGAGAACAGGATCAGTCCAGTCTGGCCACAGCCCTGAGATAAACTGAAATCCTAACAACAGGTCAGGGTTATGTCTGTCCTGGGGGATTTGGGAACGTTTCTGGGCTCGTAACTCCAGCCACATCCCCTGATTGCTCATGGGTCACCTCCATGTCAGAATGAGATCTCGTCATTCATCACACATTCCCTCATCTCACCCAATCCTTATTTTCTCATGGAAAACCTCATTTTCATAAGGAAACTCAGCTATAAGAGCTAATGGGAGTAATGGCATTCTGAAATGAGGTCCTTGATCTGGACAACCTGGGAACTAGCACCTTGAGGTAAAACACTTACCTTGCTTATCTCTAAAATGACCTTCACACCAAAGGCTGCATGTGCAAAAGAGCTGTGCTGGTCCTGTCTGTATGAGGGACATCAGCATGTTAGAGTATCCCAAGCCAGAAGGTTAGGGCTGTGTGCTGTATCAGCCAAGTATCTCTGGCACTATCCCAGGTCTAAGAATGAAATTATTTAGTAAAACAGCCAGCGAGCACTGTATGAACCACTTATTTGCCATGTTTTCTTGAAATGATAGAAGTAGTGCCCCATTTTTCCCGTGGGCTGAAGCTATGACATTACTAGAGTAAGAAAAACATGAAAACTTAAGTTAATGGTATTCTTTCACCATATGCACTTAACTAAATCTAAACAGGAATTAGTCTCTCTCTGTACAGTTACCTGAATACATGATTGCTTAATGGAGCTGTTTTGTAACACTTCTTCTTTAGCTACCAATACTTACTTTCTAACCACAAAACCAGAGTATGACAAAACAGGCTATGATACTTCATAATTTACTGAATGCAGACTTTCAAAACATGTCTTATCTTGTAAAACAAATGCTTTTTTTCCATCCTACTAAAGACATTTATCAGCTGGGCTATGCAAGCATGTCTTAAAAGATGTCAGTGATAATCTGAGAAGCTGGAGTAGAAAGTAAAGCTGCAGAGTATTGTGTGACAGCTGCCGCCGAAGGCAACTTGAACTCTGACTTGGGCTTTGCCATCTGCCCCATGCAGCAGATGGCTTTTGCACTGTGATTTCCCTTAAAATACTCATCTCTAGCTATCCTGTATATTCCACACCACATGGTCACTGTGCTTTTTTTACTTTCTTTTATGCAGATCTGTACCCATTGAGCAATTTGAAATCCAACAGGAGCATGGCTGTTGTGTTGCATATGAGGCAGGGTGCAGGAGACGGAAGAGGAAAAGGAGCTGTGTTGCAAAACTGAGCTCAGCCCTAGAGCAAATGGACAGATTCTAGTATTAGAACTCTTCTCTCTAAAGCCTCTCATGGTCATCTGTTCACTCCTACCTAGACCAATTTTTTCCCATTGCACTGTCAGGTCAAGTCCAATACTGAGGCTGGAGGAAGGACAAAATCCCTGATAGAAGAAAGAGGAAAATCATGCGGGCAAGGGAGTGAGACCATGCAGTGAGACTATATAGATGAGGTAGAGAAAAATATGTGAAGTCAAAATCTGGATTAAGACATGCTCCTTTTCAAGCATCTATGAACAAGTGAGACTGTGTGACACATCAGAGCTGCTGAGAATGCTTTAGATGGGGGTTTGAAGTATAATACAATGCTGTGTAAACAAATGCTTGTAATTAGAACTAATCTAAACCCACGTAGTTTCTGAGGACATAATTCACTGATCTTCTGCATGTCATTTACTTCCTTTTGATGTATGAGAAACACCAGTGAATGTCTAAAATAATTTCTGCAGTAGCAGTAAACTACACTTAGCATCCCACAGTTTCTGCTCTCTGTTTAACAGGTACGCAGGCTATAGGAATTATGAGTTGCTAAAAAGGAGCTGCCTTGGTCTTTTGGCAAGCAGTGTACACATCACAGAATCACAGAATGGTAGCAATGATAACAATTAAAATGTTTGTTTCATCCATCTAATCCGCTGTCTCC
This sequence comes from Anhinga rufa, assembly GCA_013400875.1. Classification (NCBI taxonomy): domain Eukaryota; kingdom Metazoa; phylum Chordata; class Aves; order Suliformes; family Anhingidae; genus Anhinga; species Anhinga rufa. Next base: position 36,537 of record VZTV01033924.1, on the reverse strand, counting down.
CAAGCTCACCATGTCTCAGTTCGTAGAGTTTATTCACTGTGGGAAGTCACGGTTACGCTTCATCAGCATAAGCCTGTTCTTGACAGGAGCATTTTTCCTCCTCAGAGACATGCTTTGGCTAGACTGACTTTTGCTTGAGGTAGGTTTTATTGTAAGATTACCAAACTTTTTAATGAGAAGTATCAGTATGTGTTTTAACTAAGTAGCCCAGTGCTGAGATTTATGCCATAATTTTTTTTTTTAAATTGTCCAAGATTTTAATGAATCTCTCTATTCCTTTCTTTTTCATGTCTTCAGCAACTAGCTATAAGCTTTTAAGCTTTGCCACTCTTGCCTTTTTTTTTTTCAGTATTATATTTGCAAATCACTAACAAATGTACTCAATTACAATCTTTAGGTATCCCTGTTACAAATGTACTTCTAATACCAGTTTTAGAGTGGCACTGATCCTCCCAGTTAGGCTTGAGACACGCATGAACAACTCCAGCCTCAGGGACCTTAAGCCTTAAACAGGCATGATGAAGGGAAGATGAGAAAACCTTATACAACTTACAAGGGGAGGGATCTGGCTGTGAATAGAAAATGTCATACTGGTGCTTGGGTTTTTTTTTTCTTCTTTGGGGAATAGAAATTTTAACATATTACAAGGCCTTGAGCTAGAGGTAAAGGATTTAATAATGAGAAAATAAGAAACAGTTCTATTTTTGCATGGAGAAGGCGGATAAAAAGAAAGAACTATGAAGGAAGGGACAAATGAGGAATGAGAGAGGATGAGGATGTTAGAGCGATCAATCACTTAGTAGAGAGGAACATAGAGAAAAATATCTCCAGTCTAGACTGGTTGTAAAGTCTAGTGATATGGCTCCTCATCACTGGGGTGCAAAGCACATGCAAGAACTTCTGTGGCAAAAGTGGAAAGAGGGAGTTTTCTTTACCAGTGCAGAAGTGAAGGGTTGTGTGGAAGCTGCTGCCTTTGGTGTGGGTGTGAGATGCTGCTCCCCTCCTCTGGCATGGTCTGACCGTGCAGCCTGGCCCTCCTTCATACCTGGCTTGCCCTGGAGCAGTGACTCTGACTTCCCCACCTTTGCTTGGGACGAGCTTCGCAAGCGCTGCAGGCTGAAATGCTGAGGTTGTTTAGATGCCCAGTAACATGTATCCTGTGGTTGCAGTTATTAAATACTGGCTGACACATGGCTGTTTCTGAACCAGAGAATTGCTCAGATGTTTGAGGGTTCAAAAGAGTCTACACATACAGTGAAAAAAAATCTGAATTTAAGTAGCTGAGCAAATAGCTAAAGACATTAAGCACAAACCCATACGCTAACATTCAAATTGGTATTGGCAGCAGTGTAGCTGCTTGTCAAAAGATAAAGTTCACATTCTCCAAATGGATCCCCTTTGTCCTCAGTTCAGCAAAAAAATGTCCAATACAGCATCTACAGTCAATACAGCATGATAACATGATTTCCATTGACAGCTTCCTTCTCTCCATCTCCACCTCTACCAAAGTGATTTCACCAAAAAAATCCCAATACCAACAGACAAAAACCTGATAAACCATTAAGAAAGACTATGAAAGTTAATAAAATAGCCTTCATAGAAGGAAAACTGTATGCGTTTCCTCTTTCAACCTCGTCCTACTGAATCAAACAAACATTTATGGGAGAAGACCTTTCCTCTTCCTCACCTGTCACCTTCCTTTTACAACACGACTCCAGATCCTGTCTGATGCATAGGCACATGAAAAAAGAGCAAGAACAACTTTCTCACCCCTTCAAAACAGTTTTATGTCCACAAGTTACTAAGATATCTCCTGACAGGTTCTACATTGTATTTTTCTGACTAACAATCTTTCAAACTAGTCACTAAGTTAGTGTCTTCAGCACAGAAGCCACGAGTCCTAACACCTTGTTTTAAGACAATAGTAATTTCCATCTTCATAGCATTATTCAATACGTCAAGTTCTTCACAACCTACATGGCCATGTTATGAATTTGCAAATTACTGTTCTCTTAACTCAAGTTGTCAGGACCTGGGACTTCTGTATTGCCTTTATTGTTGATGCATTGTCTGATCTTTGGTAATTTCCCTAAGTTCTTCCATCTGTAAAACCAATATAAAATACACCTCCCTGACACATTATTTCACTGTTGTGGTTTGTTATTGCTTGCAAAATCCCTCCTGGGTCATAGATGGAATCTGTTGGGATCATGCTAGACACCGTTGCTTTTCTAGGCTCTTGAATTGTCAGAGGACTTACTGAGTCACCCTCTTCCATTGGATGGTTAATAGCAAAGAAATTGAATGTAACCCTTATCAAGTCAGGATTGAGGCCTGCAGATTAGGCACTCTTTTTCAAAAAAAAAGAACTTTACAAAGTTTATACATTTGTTATACATTTTTCATGGTTTTGGCCGTTTGACAACATTGTGTCTTTTCAGCTGGATGATTGAATTTGTAGCATTATGGTAAAAAGGGCACCTAACCTGAATAAGGATTTATAATCAAGTCTAACTTCTAAATGAACATGTATTATGCTCAGCATCTCACAACTCTCTCCTTACCTCTCTGTTTGGGGTACAGACTGGAATTACAGTAGTTTTAATCGGAAGAAAGATGCTGATGGTGCTATTGATGATGTGTTCTGGTTTTGTTGTATTTGATGTCATCATCAGCTGATGAACTGAAAAACAGCTGTATAAACCCAACCCTTTATGAAGGACATCAAAAGCTTTCAGAACAATGAGCCCATCTTCAAATCAGATGGGATATATATGAAAATTGCTAAAAACTTCAGATTAGTTTTCCATTTTTCATGACCTTTGCCCATTAACATAAATCTGAACAGAGCAGTTTCATGTCCATAGCAGATGTTTCATTGCAGATGGTTTGTTTTGTTACATTTTATTACTGATAGATAAGGTGGAAGTGATATTGTAATGCTATTAGTTAAAAGCTGGTAAACATCCCTTCTGGAAAGACCCTATGGAGTTTAATAGGCAAGAAATCAGTAAAGAAGTATTTTATCAGGAAGAAGTAATCTACTGAAATTGATAGAGAATTATCTCTTGTGTTATTTCTTAATGGATCTTAGTGAGCTCTGCATCACTGATATTTCTTCCATTATTTTATATAAAAAATTTATAAACATTCAGATTAAATTTCCTACAATAGTTTACAAAGTAATGCAAGCTGGGATCAGAATGGTACAAACTATAAATTATATGTGGCTTCTTGATTTGATATAATTATTTTCCTTAATTTTTCAATCTAGCCATAACATTTATATGCATAACAATAATGCGTAGTATAGACACTGTTTTATCTGTTTACAACGCAATATAATTAATTTAAACCAAAAGTACCCACTGGAAATAGATAATGTGACCTCCCATTATACAAATGTGGAAACCAAAAAGAAAGGGGTTAAAAGAACCATCTGAAACAGCCAGAAAGTGTCAGTGCCAGGAAGAGAAGTCAGGCGTGCCTCAGTTCTAATCTAGATTTAACCCACTACAGCAACGGCAAAGTCCAGAGGGGTGATAAAAGGCAAAACAATTTAAACAACATTAGCTATAATAAGTGGAGTGGAAGCATATAGAATATCCTTTGTGACCTTTACATTGGTTAACTGATTTTTTCTGCTTATAATGTTTTAGAATATATTTTTTTTATATTTTCCAATATAAAGGGAAGGTAAAAAAAAAACCTAGACCTAACCATTTGATACAATCAATATAGAAAAAATAAATATGCACTAAAAGTGGGTACTGACGATGCCTCATGATAAGCTACATCTGGAAGAGCATTTCAATTGGCTTATTATTCTTTCTCTCTTCCCCTTTTCTGTGGTATGTGTCTCTTGCTTATTGCTAGCCTGCCCTTGCTAAAAAAACCACCAAAAATAGCATGCATTTGTGGCCACTGACTAATGCTTCAATGTGGTTCTACGTGCATTTATTTCAGCTGATGATTTTTGTTCAGATTAGTATTATAAAGTTTATTGAAGCATTTATTATTGAGACATCATTTCAAAATTCCAGCTGCCTGTTTGCCTGGGAGAAGTCACATTTTATAAGGACAAGTAAAAACATCATTATTTTTTTAGTTCTCATCCTCAGCATGATAAGAGTGGACAAGATGACTTTTATACAAGGACTGATAATTTTTTTAATGAAAACTTTGCAATGTTGTTATGGTGTTGTCCAGGCTGACAATAGCAAAACATGCTTTTCCTTCTGTTTTGTGGGACATTTACCCAGTTCTATTCCACGCATTCTGTTGTGGGTGAAACCATGCCATTTTATGAAATGCACAAATACTGATGATTATGGGGTATGTAATATTCGTAAACTCTAACTAGCCTTTAACCTGAAAACAGTCACTATTTCCCTGTGTGGTTTTTCCTTGCGGAAGTTTTATACGTGCATGCTGAGGTGCAGGGGTTTCCATGGCAACTATAGGTTTGCAGAGTATTCGAGAAACTCTGCAAGTTAAAATTAGCTTAGATGGTCATGCATAGATGATAAGGGCCTGGGGCTATGCAAGTTTGTGCAAATTGTTTTTGTGAAATTTAGTGGAGGATGCTACAATCTAAACCCGAAGTATGGTATGTATCGATGGATACAGACACAGTGGATCTGAGGTGAACACAGAGAGCTGTCAGACTTTGAGCATTTAAGATAAATGGAGTGGCATTTAAAATACATTTTAAAAGAAAACCTGACTTTTAAACACATTAGAGAATGAAGAAAAGTTCATGCTGGTTAGAGTTAATGGAAGTTAAATGGCTCAGGAACATTTTTGTTTTCATTAAGTTAAATCATTCTTACAATCATCCCGGTTTATTTCTGCATATCTTTTCCTTGCCTGGACACTATTCTCACCCACGGTCTGTTGTAGGCTGACTCACTCCATAGCTGAAAGACTGTAAGTTTAAGAGAGACCTCAAAGCGGGCATGGATTTGTGTCCCGTAGGTCTCCATTTAGAGTACAAATACAGCAGTACAGCAGGAGGCCTGAGATAACATTTCTGTTTTAATGAATCCTTCTTATGTGCGATCTGTGGCAGTTGGAGTAACACTGCAGCAAACTTGTTCGATCTGTGTCTGAACTTGTCTTATGTCCCAATAAAGATGAGTTTTTAAAGGTAGTACAATGTTGAAGCTGTATTTATGTAATAGAATAATTTGTAATTATATGCCTTAGTTTTATCTTGCATGATGGGCTGTGCATCCTAACACAGGACACAGTTTCATGTTTTGTGGACACTGTATCCTGAGGAAATTAGAGATAATATGTTTGGGTGTTTCTCTAAAACAATTCAGGAGATATAAAAATAACTTCAAAAGCATAATCTTACTGCTACTGCAGTCAGAAAGAGACTTAGATCTAAGCAAAGGTGTTGTGTTTTGTCTGGTCATTGCTTTAGGAGATTAAAACCTACAGAATTGGTTATGTGTGATTGCTTGCTTTTTATCTGAACTACATTTAAAAAAATATTATTTTTTATTTTATTACGGTTTCAAAAAGAGTATGGGATAAGCCATCCTTCCTTTCTGTTAATGAAAATGCTCCTTCACTAAATCAGCTAGCTGATTGAAGATGCTGATGTTATTGCAGAGGAGATCCACGAAATGCTGGGAGGAGAGATGTTTCTCATCTCGATCTTATTATTCTGATAATTTCAATAAAGCACAAATTCCAAAAAAGCAGAGTTCTCTCAAAAATGTCTTTCTCTGCTACTGTGATGACTTCTGTATTGCTTCAAAAATATATTCAGGGAACACTAGAATTATACAACTGACAATAAAGCCACCTAGAATTAAGGAAGCATTGTCAATATGGATGCCCTCTTCTGTGGCTGGATATTAAAAAATTGCCTGCAGTCACAGCCTCGCCTACTATTCCTATCAACCCAACGAAAGAGACCAAATTGTAGCAAAAGCTGTATCACGCTCATGAGCAGTTAGGCGCTGAAGACCAAAGCCGTGTTTGGATGCCAGAGGAAAAGGATGCAAATAAGAAGAGAAGGCAGCTATTAGTCAAATCAGTGGTGCAGCTTCACCTGCATACATTATACTATGCAGATCTATCTACCTCAGAGAGACTGTACCTTATATAAGCTCAGAAAAGGATGAGAAAAATTACAAAGGTACAACAGTGTCTCTCTGCACTGAAAAGAGACTGAAAATACTGGCACTGCATATTTTAGCATGAAGACAAGGATACATGACAAAAAATACTTTAAAAGCACATGTAAAAGGGAGGTGTGTCAGGACTTCTCTTGTTGCAGTATAGTGAAAGAACAAGGAGACAATTCACTATTTAATTCCCTCCTTTCCAGCCCACGAAGGGAAAGCAGCATCGCTGGAGTTGCTGCCTAACTTCTTATTCCCTGCCTGTAGGCTCCTCACGCTCTGTTGTGGGTGATAAGGAATTGTAACCAGGCAGACACTTGACAGTAGTGCATTGCCAGTAGGGATAGGTAGAGTTTTCTATCCTCTTATATAAAGGAGCCAGGATAAATCCTCCTGTAGAAACAGGAGGAAACAGGGCATCAGTCCTGACCAAATCTCCGTCTGATCCATTAGCTCTTTAGGATTGCACAGGTACGCACTGACACACTTGTTTATGTGTTAAGTATAAATGTATAGTGTTTTCTTCTGTCTTATTACATACTGTGCATATGGTATATGGGAACACAGAATGCTGTTTATTATAAAGAACTAGAAGGAGCTGCATGTTACAGAGACTTGTTCGAGAAACAGCTGTTACTGGAGAAAATGTGTGAATGTATTAGCCCTGCGCTCATGTGCAGTATTTTTTCAATTTTAAGTGCTCATTCTAAAACAAGATTGCTTTTGCACAAAGTGTTATTTTCAGCAAACTGTAACTTGGTCAGATCTAAACTGATTTTCATCAACATATTCATATACTTTTCCTCTTTGAGGCCTATTTTTCTAAAAACCAATTTTCTAGTCAAGCAATTGCAGAACTGCAGCTATTTAAAAGCATACATACATACATACATACATACATACATATATATATATGCTTTTTTACTCACTCAAGATCCAAAAATGCTTTATCTTGGGATACAGTGACCTGAGTCCAACAGGTAAGAATTTCTGGAAGGAATATATGGAAAAAAGAAGATCGTAATGGAAGTGCTACAGTGTCTGTCTGAAAATGTTTACAGCTAGAATGTTCCTAGTCAAAATGAAGAAAAGCACAACTGACCATTTTCTCCCAAATACAGGTTTTTACACCACTAAACAGCAAATTGTCTTGTCGATATTGCCCTATAATAGGCCCAGCTATTACAGCTACAATTAATGACCCTTTTAATGACCCTTCACTGGTATTAGGGGTTTGGAACATTATAGACATTAAAATGAGAATATCCTATGCAAATCACATCAGATGCTATTTTAGAACATTTTACTTGAAACAGCCTGCTTGTTTTGGCAAACATGAGGATCTTTTCCTTGCCGTATCTTATACAGGAAGTAAATGACAGACTAAATCCTGACAATTAAGACAATTAAATCTTTATCTTAAAGGGTGGTCTTGGGAGTATACAAGCTATAGAGCTGCAAGGCAGTCATAAAGCAACCACTGTCTACATTAATAATAATAATGGCTGAGGATGAAATAGGATGTGACCTGTAGCAAGGAAAACATGTGTGCCATAGGGAAAGTTTCCATGGGAACACTGTAAAAAATTCTAAAATATCTCCATGTTCAATAAGAAAAAATTTGGGCAGACATAAGCTTGCCTCACAGTGGAGTGCCTTTGACAGTTAATGGGCTCACTGAATAGGTGCTGCCCGAACCCTGTTAGCATCACTGCTTATGTTCAACCTAGTTGTCGGCTGTCTCTGTCTTTCCTCTAGCAGTTCTTACAGTGTCTGCTGTGCAAGCAGCAGGCAGGGTGCACAGAGACCAAGCAGGCACACTGAAAGAGTCCATTATTTATTTAGGGGGCTTTCATATCCAGTGTCAATCAACTATTTTGAAATATATGTTCCTGGGCCAGATTCCAGCCTTGTCTACATCTTTGAAAATCAGGACTACTTCCATTGGTTTCTGTGGACACCATGGGGACTAACTTGGGAAGAGAACAGAGCAGAGGTAAATAATACACAGAATACACAGAATGGTGTAGGTTGGAAAAGACCTTTAAGATCATCGAGTCCAACTGTAAACCTAACACTGCCAGTTCACCACTAAACCATGCCCATAAGCACCGCATCCAAACGTCTTTTAAATACCTCCAGGGATGGTGACTCAACCACTTCTCTGGGCAGCCTGGTCCAGTCCCTGACAGCCCTTTCAGTGAAATAATATTTCCTACTATCCAGTCTAAGCCTTCCCTGGCACAGCCTGAGGCCATTCCCTCTCATCCAATCACATCACACTATTTCTGATACAAGCTAGACACAAAATGTCTAGCTGTATGCTTTGAAATGTAGAAACCTGTATAAATGTTGTAAACTGGATTGGTTTTGCCAGAAACTGATATTTGTTCACAGAGCAAGTGCAGCAGAAACAGACTCTTTAGTCTGAATGTATATTTTGCTGGGTGGGCTTCAAGTGCCTAATACTGTCTTCCTCTCATACTTGTTGACTCTTATACTCTGGATGGTTTTCTGCTCCTTCTTGTGGTTTCCAGGCAGTTCACCTGGGTGTCTTTCTGCCCCCTAGCTACTCTTTCAATCTTTCTTGGCATCCCTCAGAGCCTCATTTTGGTCCCCATTGTGTTGTAAGCAATTCATGGACATTAGTGTACTGCCCAAGATGCTCTTCTAAGACAGTGACCCTACAATATACACAGGGGGAGTCTCCATTACAGTCTGGGCAACACACAGACTTCTTAAACTCAAGGTGTCCCACACAGAGTAAATGCACTTTTTCCAGGGTTCCATTCCCTGGCATGAATCACATCCTAGGGATCATATTAATTTCTCTCTCTCTTACTTCCCTCATATTTTTGCTCTGACAAAAATCTAGGGCTTTTTTCTCTAGGAAAAAAAGAGTTTCCTTTAAATCTACCATCTCTTGATCTGACCATTCTTGTGATTCCACTATTTCTATCTCCTAGTCTTTTTGATACTAAAATTCACCCCTCTCATCACCATCCATGCCAGATGCTGAAGCAGCATGTTTTGCTTCGAGAACACCAGCCCCTTTTGGAGTTACTTCCCACGGCTGCTTATTGAACTGCAAGTCAGGTTAAATCTCCTTCTTCTCCAGGCTTTAAACAACAAAAAGACTGCAAACTCTCACAAGGTATCACGTGCTAAAATGAGTCAGTAGTACCACAGCTGAAGTCCCTCCTAGACAAGCCATTCCCTGCGGGGAGAGTAGCTTCCTTTGCATGTTACAATTATCATTCAGATTTTGGCACCAAGGTTTTCAGGAAGATCTGGTGACTCTGGATATACCATCTGAAAATCTGAGGGCACTAACAGGGCCATACTGTCCCTGCCTGGAATCCCCCAAGCCTGCCCTAGCCCAGGACCCCATGTCAGACCCCTGGGGCCATTGGTCCCTGCCCCAGCAAGGAAGCAGCAGAGCCAGACCCTGTCCTGCTGCCCCAGGGGACCCCCAGGATGCTGCCAGCTCTCGCTACTTGAGACAGACACCTTCAAAGGCCATGCTCCCTAAACAGTGTCAAGTGCTTGTCTCCTCTAAATGAGATCTCTTAAGTTGCAACCCATTAAACATTCAGCACAATCAGCCTTTTTCTTCTTTTTTTAATCTTAGCCTTTGGGAAAAGGATTTGCCTTTTATGTGGTTTCTACAAAGCACTTAGCTTAAATGATAGGTGTAAAATTTGTTCTAGCCCTGAGTGTTTAAAGAATGAGAGAAGATATGACTTTCCTCATTCCTGCTGGTGCAGAGGCAGGCAGGTTCCCTAAAGGAAGGGCACTGATCTCTCTGGAGACCATAGTCCTCCCATCTGCATCTGGCACTCACCACTCGGCTCAGCACTGCAGCCCAACGTGATTGTCCGGCATTTAACACATAGCAGTTTCACTTCACTTCCAGAAGTGTGTCCAGAGAAATGGAAATCTCAGCTGAAGCATGCAATGTTTTGTGTTCTTGGGGACATCTTTTTTAAGGTGGCTGATAATTTTATAAGGGAGAACGTCGATTGAATTTGTACAGCTGTCCGATGTTTTTGTACGGCTACACAGGTGAAAGATGGAGGTGTACCAGTGCTCAGGGGATTCGCATGATATACCTGTACTGTGCAGTGTGAAAACAAACTCATGCCCGATCCTATGCACCAGCTGTCCACTTTGTCTGGACCTCCACCATCTTTCTCGATGGTAGAAAAGTGACTTTCAGGAAATACTGGAGAAAACTTGTATCCACACTAGTCCTGAGTGTGTATTTACCTGCAGTGTAGATGTGCCAAGACTCCACTGGCTTGCTAGGTTGCCCCATATATCCTGCCTGTGCTTGTGACACTTGGCTGAAAGGGTGGCCTAGGCCTTTCCCAAAAGAGCCTGTGGCATCTTCCTGTAGCAACCAGGAAATCAGGTGGGTTTTGTGGTCAGCCTGCACACAAAGCTGGGACAGGTTGTTTAAGTGCCTTGTAGCCTAAAAGACACAGACAACAACCCCCTGTCCCCATAAGCAAGCCTAGGGCAAGAAAAGGGCTTTGGAGCATCCCCTGCTTTTGGACTATTGTAGGCTGTGTGCTTCCTCTGTCTTCTGTCTTGATTTCACTGAGATCCAACATAAAAATATGATGACCCTGAAGTACATTTGAAAGTAATTCTTGTTCTACAGCTAGCCCTAGTTCTTACAGCTGCTGCCCTATGGGTGACTTGATTTCACCAGTTCAGCTAAATCCATATTTATCCAGCAAGAAAAATATTATGGATCACCATTTCAGAATGCTGGGCATCCTTCAGCTATCAACATGTTATTCCACTGAGTAAGTAATGATGAGCACAGCATCCAAATAACCATGCCATTTAGTGTTGAGAGATTATATAAATATTAATAAATGAAGTTATAATTTAGTGGAGAAAACCTAATTCTAGCTTCTTTTTACTACTTGCAACCACATGCCAGACTGTAGCATTTGAATGTGCATACAGCGTGGTATGTACTTGTTAATTTTCTTGCCTGCAGCATTTACATTATTTTCTTGGCCTCTTTGCTATGAGATACAATTTTCTTTTTCTGAATGCCAGAGAGACCCCTAAATTATTACTTCCCTGGAACATGTGATAGTTTACAGACGTTTCTACATTTGGCTTCTATCCAGTTCAATACACCTGTTTCAAGAGAACACCCACAAAATTAAAAAACCTGCTAAAGCTGCAATTTCTCAGCCTCGATTGCAAAAGGGAAATATACGGTCAGTAATGGATGACGCCAGTCAAGTAATTCTTTTCTTTAGCTTTTTTACCACTTTGTAATAGCTGGTTGAATAAATTTTTAGGATTAATTCAACAGACAGCACTGGGAACCTCGACAGGCTCTCTCTCACCTGACTGATGTGTTCCATCAAGCCCATGTCAGTGTGTTTTCTTTTTTCCACACCAGTTTAATGTATTTGTACCAAATGTGGCAGAAGATATCTCTCCCAGGCAATTCCCAGAGTAAATGCCAAGATTATATAATGACTGAAATGCCTAACAAGTTTTTTAGAAGAAATATATACTGGACTAAACAGAAGATTTAAATGCATGCATACCTAACATTTTAATTTTAGGGCTCTCCTCCTCGAATGGAATCCAGGTCACAGAATTAGTCACCTACACTTCCTACACAGGTCATAAGGAGAGGTAGGCATACCTTAAGGCCTACACCCCCCAAATGGGGAACCAACAAGAAAGAGTAGGTACAGGAATGTGCTTAAAATACTCACCTAGAGCCCAAGTGCCTGACTCAAGGCTTCAGGAAGTTTCCTCCCTGCCTCTGGTATCCAGAACACGGAGTCCACCCTGGAGATCAGGTCTTTGTACCTCATCTTTGAAAGAATAATCAGGGCACAAGTTTTTCAAATCAACTATAATCAGGATGGTTACAGGTAATGGTACCGCCACACCTATTTTGTATGTAATAACAAACCAGGTTGCACACATATCTAGTGTATGTGAGATCAAGCTTCAATTTCTTCTTCTACCTGTTGGGACTGACTGAAGTCCTGCTGTTCCAGGTGTGCTCCTAGCTACACCACCTGCAGAGAGCGATGCAAGATTCGTCAGGTCAGAAGGAGAGCGTACAATAAAGGACTGTGACTTAAACATGAAGATTTGGAACTAAACCCCAAAGGAATGAATCTAATTTCAGATCAGGTTGGGGAACAGCTGTTAGTCCACAGCTCCTTATCTATGCATCCCAGCTTGGTCCATGCTCACTCCCCTGGCTGTTGCAGTTGCATTTATTTTTACGTGTTCTTACAGTTGCAGTAAGAGGATTGCTGTGTTGCAAATTGAATGAAAATTCTGCGGAATTCGTTAAGCAAATACACAAATAAGAATTTATCTTATTGAAAATATGGGATCATAATGTGGAAGTTACCAAAATGTCTTTATGTAATTAAAAGGTGGAAAATCATTGACGTGTATTACTAATTCTACCAAAGATGCAGGGAGTGCAGAAGAGACTGAAAGGTCATTTACATCAGATGAATAATGGGTAACATGACACAAGAATGCAAAGCTTATTAATATTTGATAGAACAAAGTGTTCTTGTATTTTTGCAGCAAAGTTCTTTTTAAACAAGGTATCTGTCTTGTAGGTAATGTTTGAGTGCTTGAAAATAAAAATTAAAAAATCCCGTACCTTGAATATCTCAGCAATATAACTGAAGATAGAAAGAGCACTGCTGACTTTGTGTGTCTTAACAACCTGCATACTACATAAAGATGAAAAAGGGCAATAATTCATTCATCTGTGCATACATACATCTGACATTATCAATATTAAACAGTACTAATACATGGTTAGGACTAATTTAATTTATAATGAATGAAAAGCATAGCATGAGAATCTGAGCATCAGTGATCATAAAACTCCACCTGTTGGACAGAAAAGTCAGTTCACTAATCGCATTGCAACAGACAGTTTGTGTCCAATTCACATTGGAAAAAGATTTCTCAATTTAGATAATTTCCTTCAAATGAAGCTCTGCTTTTCCTGGACTGGCTTATGCCAGTTCAGCTAGTAAAATACCCTATGCTGATGAAAGCCCATTTATCTGATATAATTGTATATATATAACAGGACTTTTCCAGTATAAAAATGTCACAAGAAATCCCACACACTGTCATTATTATGCCAGGAAAGGCTTCTCCAGTATAGACCTGAACTCATCCTAAAAAAAAGTTCCCCATAGGTGCATTAAACAGGATTATGGAGGAGGCTTAAAGACACAGATATCTTGAAAATAGGAAAGTTCCTGAAAAAAGAGTATTGAAATTTCACAGAACCAGAGAACACTCTGTGTCAAATTTGAGCTGCATTACCTTGAAAATTGTGTTCAGTGCCCTGGAGTATTCTTCTGAATTACATCAAAGCTTCTGCAATACTCTAAGAAATGTCCTAGAGGTACAGGAGACAGCCTGAGTGACAGCACCTGTAGAAAAGGTTCTCACTTGTATTTAAATGCTGATTGTGGCAAGCAGTGTTGCTGGCACTTCTTTGCTCCAAGACTGCTAGCTAGTTCAGCCTGAATGCTGCATATAACCATATTTACAAAGTTTCTATATGAGAAAGTAATAGAATGGTGGAACAAGTTGTCCAAACAGCCTGAGGGATCTCTATCCTTGGAGATAACCGAAACTTGACAAGTATTCAGCAACCTGAGGTTAGCCCTGCTCTGGGCAAAGGGTTGGACTGGAGGACCTCCAGAAATCCCTGCAAAGCTGAACTTGTATATGGGTCTCTGTCACACTTTCAGTAAAATTAGTACAACCCACCACAAGCAGGATGTTTGTGCTTTTCAGTCCAGTACCTTAATATTTCGAAGATTTGGCTCAAGAGAACTCATGCCTAAAATGGTCCTTCAAATTCTTACAACAAATCTAAATATTCTCAAGAATTTGAATTCTTAAGAATTCAAACACAACTCTTGGTCTCAAATACTGTTCAGAATGTAGTACCAAACAGAATGCTGTTCATATGTACCTATGTTTTTAAGACAGATTTACAAGGACTTGAAAGATATTATTTTAGTGCTCTGATAAAGTCCTCTGGTTATCCTCAAAATTGCTAGTGCCAGTGAAGCAGCTGCTTCCTCAACCTTCCCCACCACCTGGTTTCATCCTTAGCCTGGAAAGACCTTGGCTAGGAGAGACAAGGTAGTTCATTTTCCATGCCAAATTAGTCCTTGGTTTTCTTACAGCACTTCCAGAAGGGAGAGTGATTTTGCAGTGGGATGCTTGTCTGTCAAGGGTTGGCCTGTGATCATTAACTCATTTCACACGGGCTAGCAGACATGAGATAGTAACAACTTTTGTTCGGCTCTGAGCAAGGCGCTGACCTAGAAGTGGCAGAAGTCCTCTCCCACTGTTAATCCTTTGCACTGCTGCCTTCCCCTTGAACATGTGTCTTTCCCTCTCAAGTATTTGAAGTATGCTGTAAATCTTTGCAGCAGCTGGCTGCTTTCCAGAGTGGCTGTAGCATGCAACAGTCTGCATAATCCAGGAGAGAGCACAAAGTTTGGGAAAAAAGGTGTTTGGTATTTCAGAGCATTTTAGTTAGGTTATTTTTATTCCCATTTTTTGTGTACAGCTCCCATGGATGTAGATGAGAATCCCACAGGAGACATTTCTATTTGGTTTTCATGGTGAGACACCTGACTGTTGATTTGTCAGCCACAATATCAGCCAAATTTCCATGATCACCTCCCTAATACTTTTGCAGGAGATTTTTTTTTTTTTTAAATAGATGTTGGTTTTACAAAAAAAGATCATCCCTCAAAAAAAAAATGATAGTTGGACACATGTTACAAATGTTACAGGTGTCTCAATCTGTAATTTATAAGGACATAAGTTATGGCAATTGACTGTAAAGTGCTTAGCTTTAGGAAAGCATATGAGCACAGGTACCATCTCAGCTGTAAGCAAAGGTGAGAAAGTTGAGGTATATTACAATAAGTTTTATCATTAAAAATGCATTCTTCAACCCTACACACAAAAATTTAACCAAAAGAGATCCAGAAAGTATAGCTTCTTTGGATAATAAAACTTTTAGAGTTTGTTGTACAAGAAGCTCACAGGTGGCAAAAAACCCAAGGAGTAAAAAAATGGAGGTAACAACGGGTGTCTTGGGCAATTCAAGCCTAGGATGTACAAAAATAAATGAGAAAGCAGCAAAACAAGTTCTGTGACATTTGCAGGAGTGAGGACTAATTTACACATGACAACAGGAAGCATCTAATCATATCTGATGAGATACACTTCAGAGCAGTGCATCGGTAACATGGGAGACAGAGAAGCTGATGCTGCTAGATAATCAATATGGATTTATTTATAGGCATGCTACATTCCTTTTTAAGTGAGCTGCAGTATAACATTTACTGATCTTTTCTACGGACAATCATTAAAAAATAAATCAAGATGATAAACACTTTCCTGCTCAGCCTCTTTTTTTTTTTTGTGGTTTTGTTTCTTAAGACAAGTTCTTTATGTAGTTTTCCAGAAGAAATATCCCCCAGATATCACTGTAAGGTCTTTTTCTTTTCTGAATTCATGCAGTCTTGCCCTACATTGCTCTTAAACTGAGCACTTGAGATTCTTCACATTCTTGCAGCACAAATAGCCACTTATAGCTATACAAACTAGATAGAAACTAACTATCAAAACACTTGTTCCTGGTAGTGAAAGTCCTTCTCAGATTCATTCTCAAGGGCAAGAGGGTGAGGAGTGAGGCCCAGAAGCTCTGAGTCCTAACAAACACAGGTACCAAGGTGTTCATAAGTTGTAGCAGTCAAAATTATACTTGAATGTGAGGTATGTTCACTTGATTCGTGTCAATATAAAATTATATACTAGGGCTGCATAGCAAAATGTGGCCCCTCACTATTGAAAGGATTAAAACCCTGACAGTCCCTGATTTAGTGTTTGAAAGCACCTTTGTTTTCTTGTGGTCCCCTCCCTTGCTAAGATAGTGATAGAAGAATGCCACTTGGTGCCTGAGAGAATAGAAGAGACCTTGAATAATATCGTAAATCCATTGATAACATAGACTCTGGGCAACAGTGTTAAAACAAGCATCAACCTCCTGTGAGAAGTTCAATGCCCAAGGACTGATGAGCTAATTCAATGACTATATATGTGTAAAAGAAACCCAAAGTTCAACCATCAGACAGGTGAGGAAGACCATCGGAGACCACAAGAGGACCCTGAAGACCACTAAAAAGACAACTCTGTATACAGATTGAACCTTTACATATGTTAATGAATACTTGGAAACCTTATGACTATGTATGACTGTATAGCATATAAACTTTGGAAATTTACTGAATCGGGGTAGCACTTATGGTGGAACAATCCCCAGTGCTACCCAGTGCTGTTTGCTTGCCTCTATTCATTTAATAAATTGTAAACTTTAACTGGAATCCTGTTTGGGAATGGATCATTTATAACATTGAACAAACAGAAAAAGCTGCCACAGTAGTGGCTATGCCCTGGTGCAGTTGCCCTGGGTGGTTCTGGAGTCTCTGCCCTTGGAGATACTCAGGTCCCAGCCTGGTGAGGCCCAAAGTAACCTTCTCTGACTCTAAAGTAAGAGAATGCCTTGAGAGGAGGTTAGACCAGGTGACCTCCACAGGTCCTCCCCAGTCTAAATTTTTTATGCTTCTAGGCTTTTTGGATTCTCTTCTAACATCCAGTCTGTGAGGTGATCTTTGAGAGTCCTCTCCGTGTACAAAACCAAAACTTCTATACCAGTATCTTGCATTTTGAAAAAATTAGGAAACGTCAGAAAGAAACTCCCTTCCTCCTCAGACCATGGCTGGCTGTTTTTAGGAGTGCTGCTAGGTCTAAGTCCTCTGAAATGTGTTCTGGTATTACAAGGGCAGTCTTTCCTCTTTGAATTTCAGTATTGCATGTCTTTGAAGTGTTAAAAGATAAGAACAGCTGTATCAGGTCAGACCAAAGGTCCATCTGGTACAGCACACTTTTTCTGGCCAAGGTATTAATAGTGGATGCCTAGAGAAGTGTGTAGGAATAGAACAAGTACATAGGAACACTTATCCCATGTATGTTCCCAGTCTGCAGTGATTTGTGGCCCAGGGACTTTGTGAGTTGGAGGTGGTCCCTGATGGATTTTTCCTCCATTAGTCTGCCGTGTCTCTTTCTGATCCCATAACACTTTTAACATTTGCAATGGTGAACGCTAAAAGAGGTGGAAAAGAATCCCACCACTTGCCTACAAGTTGTATGGGGAAGTGCTGTCTGTTGCTTGTTTTGAATCTTCTGGCTTCCAGCTTCAGTTGATAACCTTAGTCCTTGTTCTGCAAGAAAGCAACAATTGTTCTTTATTCACTTTTTCCATGCTGCTTAGACTTCATTAGATCTCTTTTTTTTTTTTCCAGGATTGAAGAATCCTCATCTATTTTTTTTTTTTTCATACTGAAACCAGTCCAAACCTTTGATCATCCCTGCTGACCATGGTTTATACAGCAGTAGTTTGATGGTTTCTGCTTTGTTCACTATTGTTTTCCTAATTGGTCCTAGCATGCGGCTTGCTTTTTGCCCACCACTGAGCACTGAGGTATGTTTTCATAGCTTTTCCTATTACAGCTGACAGATACCTTTCTAGAACAGTAGCAGCTACCATAACTTTAGGATTGTTTTTTCATTGCCAGTTATTTCCTCTTTATTTATAGAGAATTTCACCTGTTTTATCAAATGCTTACTAGGTATTTTGAGACTTTCCCACAACTTTACACCCTCAGCTTTCATTTTTATTGCTCAGTTAACTTCCTTGTATCTGCAGATGTTACCTCCTCATTATTCACACTCCTTCCAGATCACACTTATGAATATTTTGAACAGTACAGGCCTTTATACAAACCTCTGTGGGACTTCTCTAATAAGCCACCGTCTGCTTTGAAAATGATCATTAAATCTACCCTTTGTTTTCTAATCTGCAGTTGTCATTTTGGTGGCACACTGCTCAGAAGCTGCCAGTTGTGGCGTAATGGTGGATTTACTGTGAGATAAGGGAAGGAATAATGTTAACCAATTCTTGTTGTGTTAGTTTTGTTAGTTTGAGTAGACTTCTGGCCAGAATATTTTTTGCAACCCAGTGGCTCTGCTGAGGTCAATAACCAGGTGTAAGTGGAAGTGCAAAATCAGTGCAGTGGAGATGTAGGCCTTGTTATAAATAATTAAATACTTACAAGCTGTTGGAATTGTACTTCACAGTATTTAATTATTGTGTAATTCTTATGTATTTATGCCCTTTATGTTTCTCACAAGAGAGAAAATAATGTTTTAAATTTTGGCACAGTTCTTTTGATACAGAACATACCTTGCAGATTAAAATATGTATTCTAAATGTCATAAATTCTGTATAGAGGCCTGTGTGTGCCAGCTTTCTGTGGTCCTGGAACCAGCCCTAATATCACCTTGTTGAAACCCCACTTTCATTGTAAAACAGTCTGTCTAACTCTCCCCGTCCCAGGGCTTTTCAGACAGTACCTGAATAAGCGTGAACCTACACAGTGATGCCCTAAGTCTGCAACAAGCCTGAAATTACTTCAGTGAGAGCTGGGGACTTTGGAGATCACCATTTTAGAAAAAAACCTGCTACAGAAACCTCTTGGCCTTCAACAGTGTGAAATCTAGCTTTTTTCCCCAGCTGCCACTGAAATCAGAATATAATTTGCTCTTTTGTGGAAACGAGTACATGGAAATGAATATTTCTTTCCTTCCCTGCCCTGTCAGGACCTCTCATTCTCTACCATGTCCCTTTTGGCTTTTCCTCACAAGAAGCATTGAGCTGGGCTGAGGGAAACCTGCCCCATCCTTGGGGCCAGGCAGCTGGAGCCCAGCTGGGCTGAGGACAAGGAGACAGGGTGCTGAGCCTGGCCAGGGAAGGCAGGGAGTGCTGGAGAAAGCCCACCCGCTAGTCAGCTGGGATAATATTTAGACAATGTGCAGTGATAGAAAGAAAGAACAATCTAAAACAATATCATCAAGACTTGTTACACCGTGACTGAAAATACTTCCAAATTTGGAGGATTTTTGTCTTTAGTTAGATGCAATTGTGAATTTTGGACCCAGCTCTTAGTAATACATTTGTTATTATAAATGAGAAATTCTTCACTATGTCTTATGCTCACCAAATAACTAACATAAACAGGCAGTCTGTTTCTGATCTTATTTCATTTGTTGAGAATCAGTAAAATCAATGTGATCAGTAGATGGACACAGATGTAAATTAAGTGAGATTAGAATCCTAATTTCTGCCGAAACATAACTGTGTTCATTGCAATATTAGCATAGTTCTGCCTGAAGTCTGCTTAACTTTTCTTTTGATTTTCTCTGCCATTCCACTACAAAATAAATTCTGCTGTATTTGAGGTAATTGGAATCACTGACTGTAACATTCAGGGATAATCACTGTCTGGCACCCCTGGAGACAAAGTACAACTCTTCTGACCTAGAAATAAATGAATATAGGAAAGATACCACAATCTAGACTTTCATCCAAAGGTAATGGGAACTGCAAGCCCCATCCACAGAAAGAACTACTAGGACAAGGAGCTATGGTGCAAGTTTGTCTAGCCCCATCTCTGTTTGCGCTCCAAGAACACTCCAGAAGGATTTCTTGAATTTTGGAGGCTACATTAGGACAGCCTGGGTGTTCACAAGCTGGCTGCAATGCTATTACAGTGAGATTCACCTGGAAGGATGATCATGCTGGGGAGATGAGAATCTGGCCCCACATATCCCCAGGTTTCTTTGAGTGACCTGTCCTAGAAAGAAGCTGTTTGGTCTTTATAATAAATGACATCTGACAGCTTGAAAAGAAAAGCTGTTTTTCTTCCCATGCCAAAATTCATAAAATTTTGGACAGAAAAGTACATTTTTATGGTGAAGGTAAGATTTTATTGGATAGTAAATTATTTGTTAAATTCCAATGATGTGTTGGAGCCTGGCAAGGATTATAGTTTTGCTGTCAATTCAATTACCCTACACTTGTGGATGCTGGTTTAATTATTTGTTGCTGGTTTAATTAAAAGGCGCTTAAGTCAGTGCAAGTTTTGCCCCTAATGTCAGTGAGATCAGTCACAGTTCCAAGTTGTCTTAACTCTTAGGGTGATTAATAAAGAGAAGATCTTTCAGGAACGCCATCACTCACAGCCACATGCAGTTAATCTTGAGCTATCAGAGCCAAACGCAATGTAGCAACAAACTCATGCAAGTTAAGTGAGCGGTATGCATTTATCCTAGAGTCTGCTAAAACACAAAGAGAGCAGTGACTCTTGTGCTAGAGCTGAGAACAAAGAGGGCTGAAATGTATAAAGCGGGGTTTTGTTATTGTAAGCTGAGTAGAGAACGTGGCCTTAAGAAGCAGAAGTTAAACGAAAAGACCAAAGGCACAATTTAGACATATGAAGACACAAGACTGCATGAGACAGAAGTAACTCGTCAGGAGATATGACATAAATGAGAAGTGTCCTCCCTCCATTCTTCCCTGCTGCTCCTCTTCCCTCCAGCTGTGTGTGGAAGAGTGGGGCATGGCTGGAGGCACCAACCATTGCTTCTTTGTGAGACCACTTATGTGGCCAGAGGCCCCACTTAAACAAAGTGAATTGGACTTTGGTTCCTCCAGTTCCCCACGCCTGTTCTTGAGCCCTCAGTGCCTGCATATATGTGACAAATATTTTTCAGAGGAATAACAAACTTGCCTAGTCCCTCCTAAAAATCCTGCTTGAAAGTACAAGCCAGTGACACTGAGCTCCTTCGAGCCCAGTCAAATAATAAATGTCAGAAGATGGCTTAATTTAGCCATCCTAAATTGCCATCAGCCTGAGCTTGAACTGAGGAACCTTCTTCTCTGCCATATTTAACAGCTGCTTCTGAGCCAAATGTTGGATTCTGTGGTTTGTGTTGGATTGCACCTTCTGAAAGTCTAATTACAGCCATCTCACTGCAACCTTTTTCATCACAGAGAGCAAGCTTTCTATCTGCAAGAGAAGCCTGGTCCACCTGATTTATTTGCTATTTACCTCCAATCCAGCCACAGTCTCACCAGATAGCTGTACGAATACATGTTCTCCAACACAAGCTACACAGAAGAACAGGAATATGGAATCAGATATTTGAGGAGAGGAATGTGCAGTCAGATGTGTAAGCAAACTTTAAAATGCTAGCAAGGTGATGACTTTCCTATTTAGCTTGTCTTCAGGAGATATTATTTGAACAAAGTCACCATACCTTACCTAGAGAACAAAGATATTTTGGAGAAACATGTTCTATGTTGTTTAATTAATCTACTTTCAACAGTTTAGCAGTTAGTGCTTACATGATGAATCCCCAAGCAAATGGCTAACAGAAAGTACTGTGCACCGGGATTTCCTGGAAAAAAACCCAACTGTATTAGCCCAATTGATAAAAAGAGAAAAATACAAAGTGACCTAGAGACACATTAAAATACTCAAACCATCTAAATGTGAACACTAGTTGGATGGGCACTGTTTCTGTGACCCTCAGCAAGATATACAAGATGTCTACTCCATCTATCTCAGTTTACATTTGCACGAAACAGGAATAATATTGACTATGAAATCAGCTACCGCTAGTTTGTCTGCTAACATTTGTCTGGCTCTTTAAAGATAAAGTGATAATTATTAGTAGAACATCTCATGAAGAATTTCGTCATAGACTGTGAGTTTTGTCTCAAGATGAAGAAATCAAAATGGACACAGGACAATCAGAGCCTATCAGTGTATTTTAAAGAGTTTTTCCTTTGCCTACAAATAGAATAGTAAATGGGTTTTCCAAACCTTAATTACATAGTGTCTCCCATGTTTGATTTCACTAAGTATGTCTTTTGAAGATCCCGGATTGGGAAAATACTCCAGGCATAAAATAAGTTCCACCCATGAGAATTATTGCAATGAAATGTAAAAGAAAACAGATTATAGATTGCTCAGAATATGTGTTCTCCAAATTTCGCTGAACAAGGCTCCCCTTCTTTGGAGAGCATAATGTGTGTGTCAATAACCCCACACACAAGCAATGGCAGACATCTTCACATCATGTAACTTTCTTCTTATTTATTCAAAGGTAGTACCCCTTAGTTCCATATCTAACTACTGGGAAGACTTTCTCCTTCACACTGCCGCAAATAGATTGACAATACTGGTCAGTCTCAAAGGCAAACTTAATGCCATAAATTACATATATGATGAAAGAGATGGTTTGGCACCTGGCTCTTTTCCATTCTTCCACAAACCTTCTGGTACTCCTTCTGAGCCCTGGGTGCTCTCACTTGTTCCTTCCCATGCCACATCATCCCTTCCCTTTCCTTATAGCTTCAGGTGACTTCCACATCCTGCTCTCCCTCCTGCTCCTTACAGACTCCTCTTGTGCCCTACAGATATCACTGCATGACAGAATGGTAATATTTGTATGGTGGATAAGTGACTCAGATGTATGGTGACTTGGCCGAACGTATTGTGAAATCAAATTAATATTTCTCCAATATTGAGTTTTCTTTATTGACAGTGGTTTCATGTACCAATTCTGGCACAGATATCATATGTTCACCATTGTGATGCTGGACTGCAAGGGTCCCTGAGCATACCTTTCTCTTGAAGGGGGATAAAGTGCTGTCACCCAAGATCTGCTTGCTTAGGCATGAAAATGAGACATTATTC
Source organism: Anhinga rufa (assembly GCA_013400875.1). Classification (NCBI taxonomy): domain Eukaryota; kingdom Metazoa; phylum Chordata; class Aves; order Suliformes; family Anhingidae; genus Anhinga; species Anhinga rufa. Next base: position 13,664 of record VZTV01033924.1, on the reverse strand, counting down.
ACAGCAAGCTGTTCATGTCCATGATCCAACTCCTCCCTTTCTAACATGAGACATGAAAGTGTGAACAACATTGACACTGGAATTACCAATACTGGCAGTGCGAGTTACAGCAAATTGGGAGGAATGGGGTAGTTCATTACTCAGTTATTGCTTCAGACTCTCAGCAGACAGTGGAGATAATTGCATTTGCTATATCCCACACTTAAAAAATAAATAAATACATTTTTTCTTGAAATTTAAACTACTTTAGAATATTAAGAATCTAGAGAAGATGAAACCTTACAAATGTGATGTATTAGCACAAACTGGCATACTTTTCCACACATACATGAATTTTGACTGTGGTAACTATCGGGACCTTCTGGCTGTTCACCTCTTCCTTGCATACAGATTTTAGTCTCTCTCTCTCATCTTACATCCATGAGAACAAATATGAATAAATATCTTTGTGTGTCCAAATATATGTAATATTCTATGGGAAATGAGTGCTTTATCGATGACAACTGAAGAACAAGAGTCTGCTTAGTAGTGCCTATGTGTGTTCTTTGAAAAGGTTCAAGTTTAAGCAATGAAAATCCTTTCAAATAATGGGTTTTATGCAGAAGAACCAACGGGGACATCACCAGCTAGGCTCCTCCTGAGGCCACCCAATGAGTAAATCAGCAAGTAATGGAAATGCCTTCTTTATAGGACCAGGGTTCTCTTGTTCTCAAAGCTTTTAGTCTTAACACCACGCCAGGGCCACCAGCTTCCTCACCCCCCAGTACATATTATTCTTTCATCTGCTTGGCTGAACAGCAGACCCCCTCCCATTCAGTGGCTGGCACTGCTGAACTCACATTTTCTTAATCTCCCTGCCATGATGCTGGCACAAGCGGCAGCCTTTTCTTTGCTCTCTTGGCTTCTTTATATTCAACCAGCTCCAGAGATCCGCCCTCAGAGCCCGCCAGGACACAGATGTCTGTCCAGCCTCCACCTCCTTCCCTTCGCAAGATTAAAACAGACCCAGCAGCTTGCACCTCCCTCCCTCCTGGGTCCTGCATGGGGCAGGAGGAGCTGTCTGCACCCATTGCCGCTCTCTTCTACAGGACTAATGAGAGGGAAGCAGAGAGCGTGACTATAGACACCACGTTATTCACATGAGAGAAGTGAAGAAAGCCAGCAGTGAAGATGAAAAGCGACTGGTAAGAGAACAAGTGGGATTTAGAGAAATCTGTAAGTAAGAGATTAGAACAGTTAAAGCTGTCCTTGCCAGCTGTCGCCTTTGTTGTTTGGTTTTATGACAGCATCGTATGAAGGAAATGGTAATAGAAAGAGCTTTATTGACATGTTTATAATAAAAGGCAAAGATAAAAAGTTCTCATATAAAGAAATTGTCTTGTCAAATCTGTTAGTAAATCCTTAACTCGGGTTTTTATATATTTAATATGGACGGCTCTAAGGAGAAAGTCAATAACAGAATCTGTCAGAAACTATACATTCATACTGGAGTTTTCTTTCTGTTTACAGGAAAATTACAGCTTTCTTTTACGTGTGTAGTTTTCTGTGGTCTCTCATCTCAGCCACCATCCAGCAACAATCAAGTAAGGAGACAAACTTTATCTGCATTTCGTCTTTCTGTAATTTTGACTGTCAAAATAATTATTCTGAGCTTATTCAAAATTAAAATCCTCTCTAGCTAGCCATCACAGAAAGGAAGAACTGTCTATGTGTGTGTATGGAAGTATATATAAGAGAAAGAGGAGAAAAAGCAAGAGCTGTGTGTGCTATTTTAAGCTCACTATTAGATATATTTTTAAGGTAAGGATTAAAATCTGGATATAGGTGGTAGATACAGACCATAAACCTCCCTGCATCTTTTAGTGCTTCTATTTAGATATTCTTCTGCTACCTGTGGCAACAAACTAGTTCCACTTTATTTGCTGAGCATAAAATGTAAATGGCTGGATGTCAGCCATATGTCTCATCAAATAATATAGAATGAGGCCATTTCTGAGGTGTAACATGTGAACCTGAATGTTCCCTTTAAGTCTATGTTGTCAGAAGGAAACCCACATTTATGGTTGAGCCGTTGCAGCACACAAGAGGCTCTCTGTAGGTTAGAAATGCATCTCCTTCCAACTTGCGCGCTTCATTCTTCCCCATCCGGACTCTGCTAACATTTTCCAGATTGACCTGATACTGGACTTGTACATGACTCTTAAACTCTTCAAAAAATGCTTATTTTTCCTTCCTCCTTCCTCAAATTAGAGGAATCTGGTAGGTTTTCATGCTAATTACAGGGCTTTCAGACAGATAATATTCTGAAAAATTAGATTTAAAATTTGGTTTCCTCAAACGAATTTATTCTACATTCTTGTTTGGGTCAACAAAAAAGGTCTGTAAGTTCTTGCTCCCACCCTATATTTCTGAAAGATCATTCTTTGATCAAATGTGGCACAGAGGAAGGTGGGAACACCAGGAATACCAGAGAGGATGGGAAAGATGCCAACAGTTTCTCAACAGCCTTTTTAGTTGGCATGAGGTTTGTTTAAGTTTCCTTGGGACTAGGGAGGCTGTTGATTTAGGTAACTGGCTCTTTTTCCAAAGTTTGCTTAAACCACCAAAAGTTCCAAGCCAAAAACTCCTTACACAGCAGGCCTTCTTATGTTACAACTATTTCTCCATAGCTCTGCAAGAGAAGAATTATTATAACACTCTCATTTAAAGGCTTAAAAAAAAATCAAATAATCAGTCAAGTTATAATTTTAACTTTGGACCTCTCTAGAAACAGTTGCTTATTTTCTTAGATGTTTGATTTTACTGAGTACAGTCTAAATGCATTATTGCATATATCCAATTATTATTATTTTTAGCTGTATTTAATTAATAATATTCTTAGAGATGCTTCACTTAATTTTTTAAGGCAATCTGAGGCAATATGCAGGCACACGGTTAACAAATTCACCCTTTTCTGCAGGACTGCCAGTCATTCTAGGTGCCAGTCAGAGAACTGATCTCTGCCCAACAATCAGAATTGGCCAAGATGACTTACCAGGCAAGTAGCACCCCAACTTTTTCAGGAAAAAGCTGCTCTTCAGAAACTTTATCAAGTTATATTCAACTCTGTGATGCACAATTCTCTAATGAAATTAAAATGCAAGTTACATTCTGGACATGTTTGGGGTTTTTTTTGTAGGTTTTGACCTGATTTCTCAGTTCCAAATAGAAAAAGCTGCTTCCCAAGGAATTATCCAGAGAGTAGTGGGCTCCACCTCTCTTCAAGTGGCCTATAAATTGGGACCCAATGTAGACTTCAGGATCCCAACCAGGTAATGCCTTTTGTTGTTTGACTTTCAAATGCACATATTTTGCAATATTATCATTTAAGGGATAGATCCTCTCCCCAGCTAGATCATCCCATTTGCAAAGCTTTTGGAAGGGGAAAGAGGAGTTCAGCTTTTTCTTCATTGCCACCACCAGAGCAGACTGATTCTTTAACAGCAGTTTCAGGGACTTCCACTTTCCTCTACCAATGATATTGCTCAGGGTGCCTCAAGATTTGCTGATAGAAAGGGATTCACCTCTAGGAAGTGAAGGCAAAAGAGAGATAGGGAGGCAAAGAAAAGATAACAGGAGGAGAGTGAGGAAAGTTTTCTCAAAATATTGACACAACAGGATCTTTCTGATCATGTAAGGACTGCAGAGACAAGGTAGGATAAAAGCTGATTGATTGAACGGTAAGGGTTTTTTTTTTTTTCTTTTGGGATAACTGGTACATGCATGTACCTTGCTGATTTATGGTCACTTAATCTATAAACCATGAAAACTATTATTTAGTATGTCACAGGCAAGTTGCAATAGGATTTAGGAATCTAATTGTGTTGGTGCTTTGCAGGCCAGACTTGCTGCCAGTGAAGGAATAGAGACAGTACAGCAGGGTAGAGATGCCTTTGCCAAACTTAGGCAAGTCTAGATTTTGGTCCAGCACCTTATGTAATTAAGAAAGCCTTCAGTTAGCAATTAACTGTGAAGACCTATAACTGGACTACTGTTTCAGCTAGGAATAATTGGAGGCAAAATGTTTCTGTCATACTCTGGCTATCACTGACAACTTTTGCTAGCTGCAGTCCTCCCTGGCTTCTGCCTTTGTAGCCACCAGGTTAAGCTCATGTACTGTGGCTGGAGGTTGGTTGCATTGGACTCGTGACTACTTTCCATTCAAAATCAAGCCTGCCAGTGCATAAATGTGAATCCAACCACACACGGTAAATGGGATCTTCATTTCACTAAAAGTTGGAGATTCTCAGATTTTCAACTCATGCTTCTTAGCTCAGAAACAGTCTGAGCTATCAAAGCTGTAATATTTTGATTTTTAAGAAAGTTTAGACTTATTGCTATAGATGGCTCTTAGTGACATATATGCTTAATATACACAAGTTATCCCTGGTCAAGCCTATACCAGCTACGTTAATACACCATGGCATCTGAGCTGACTACTGGCACTGGGCTTTTTGGCTGGGTACGGTGCTGTAGTAGCATGAATTTACTACATTCAAGACACTGACTGGTACTTCCAGTCAACGCTGTGCTGTTACACTGCAATGCCACCTCATGGTATACCAGAAATTTGGCCCTGGCTCAAACTGAAAAGTCACCCACACTTGAGGTGAGTGTTTTGTCCAAGGGAATGGGTTAAGGCTTGAGTCCTGACAGTGCTCTTGGTGCATCAGTGTGCTGCTCTGTGCCACTGAGCCTGACCTTGCTGCTCTGCTCCAATGTTATTTTAGAGTGTGCCCCTCTCAGGAAGGTGACTCAGAAGTGAAGTTGGCAGTGAGTAGCTGAGGCTAACAGCACAGGAGAGGCACATCACAGGCCATTTCCAATAATTTTTAAAAAAAACCAGAACTCTCCACATAATCCTTATAATGCGGCATGGTAGTTGGGTTTTACTGGTACGAATTTGGGATGATGAAATGCCTGAGAAGCATCACAGGAGTTGGCAAGTTATGCAGAGCATCTCAAGCAAGGTTGAGCGTCTTTAATGGCATGGGCGTAGCTCTGGCTTTCTCAGACCCAGGCGTTGCAGCAGCCCTGAACTCCTGCTGCATTTCCCACCGGCAACACCCCCCACCCGGTCGTGCCCCTCCCCGCTATCCTGTAGTCACACGTGGAGTATTTAAGGATAATGTCAATATTTCCCGGGGTACCAGCGGGCAGGAGCTGCATCCCGCGGCTGCG